>JAHKKF010525410.1:0-25819 GCA_019740295.1 Labeo calbasu | reverse complement strand
TTTTTTTTTTTAGATGGAGTGGCAGTGAGATGGATGAATGAAAATGTGGAAGAGCGAGGGCAAGGGGGGATGACGTTAAGCGAGGTGGCCCTCGGCATGGACGCAATGGCCATCAAACTCAAAGCCAACCTGGTTATTGAAGAGAGGGAGAAAGTGAGGTTAAATAATTGATAGTAAGTATTTCAATAGGCTGCACCCGTCTTTTCTGATGAAGGAAGTGCCAGTCAAGTGGGACCTCAGTGCCGTTGAGGAACGCTGTGGAATGTGGGTGTGCATTTATGTATGAGCAAATGAGAGGAAAAATGAGAGCACAATGTCGGTACATAATACATGTGGGTGTAAGGTGCATGTAAACAGGTCGTGAAAGTGTGTAGTTTAATGTGTAGACAGGACTGTGTCATTCATATGTAAAGATCCTCTACTTCAGATCCACCCTCTGCTCCTTGTCCTTAAAAATCTTCCCATTTGGTTTCTCCCGAAAGCAACCAGCACAAATGTAAATGGGTTAAAAAACAAAACAAAAAAGTAGTAAATGAAAATGGGAAAAACACTAAGTAAAAAAGTGCAAGAGTGGCAAATCTCAAGAGAACATCAAGCCCAGAACATTCTTCCAGGACCTCTCCACCCCAGTGCTTGTGATAGGAGTCTAATGGCCCAAAGTGGTCATCTTAGACATTTACAGCCTGTCAGAAGTGGATGACAGTTGAGTTGAGTTTTGACAGGTACTGTCATTTAGCTCACTATCTGCGGCTGATATTAATGAGATCTTATGTTAATGCAGACCAGGACATTAAATTGCAGATGCTTTACAACAGCTTCTATTGCAATACTTAAGTAAACTACAGATTTGAACTTATAGCTCATGACCCATATTCTCCTAGAGAAACAAATATCACAGGAAACATTTTATTGAAAAAAAGAGAAGAGAAAAAAACACACATACATAGAGAAGTGGCTTGCTTGAGCGATTAATTTTTCATAGTGGTAAGTGGGAACCCACTAGTGGCATTTCAGAGCTCTCTAAAGCCTCTGGCTATTGCATGTCAACACATGAGAAATGCACTAACTGCCACCTAGGGAATGGAAAGAGAGAAAAAGAAATAAAAATATTTTTGATTAGTAAAAACTTTTAATTTTACAGTTTACAGTTTAGTTTGCTAACTGTAGTGTTTGTTCATTTTATAGTCACATACTCTTTTTTTTTTTTTTCATTTACCAAAATAGATTTTAAAAATAAAGTTAATTCTTAATTGAACTGGATGTCATTAATTAACTGTATGTTAATTAGTGTGATTAGAAAGAGAAAGCACGAAGAATAGAGTGACTTGTATGAGCACAAAAACACTGACCTACAGTAAATTACTTCTTACAATGTCCTTAAAGAGGTTTTTCTAAAAAGATAATTGTTCATTTCCTCATTTATATCCTTTATATCCTATATTTTTTTCATTTCTCATACATAAAGGGGAGATTGGGATTAGTTGTTAATATACAAAAAATAACCAACACTTTGCTACAGGTTTGGACAGCAATTTTATTGATTGATTGATTGATTGTCGTTTTGTTTCAGTCATTTGCATCTACATCTATTTATTCATTTGGCACTCAAGCAATTACAAAAAGTATGTGTTTGGAATTTTGCAATTCACATACATTATTGCTAATTTAAGCCTCAACTTTACAGTAAAAATTTGATCCAACATACAAAATGTCTTCTAAAGAAAATACCAATTTCTGCTACTGATCTTTTGACTCAATACCTTGTAGATGCTGTCATATTCACCCTATTCTACAACCTGATCGCATGACGTACCTGTGGGAACTTTTTCACAAGGCGCAAAATATGTACCGACATGTACATATGTTTCATATGTTTCATAATATAGTCGATGTGAAATGTCCACTAAGTGGCATTAAAAGAGCGTTCGTTTTTTTTCCCAGGACAGATTAACGTACATATGGTACGTTTTACGTGAGGTTAGTTGCGAAAAAGTTCCCAGTTTTATCATTTTATAAAATGAGCTATTCTAACACATCTACCCACACCAACATGCATACAGTATACAGTAATTCTACACTATGAAAAAAACCCAGTAAAAATTATAGTAAAAAAACTGGTCTCTGTGGTTGCCATTTTACTGTAAAAAAAATAAATAAATATGTAGATGACATTGTAAGTTTTCCAGATTTAACTTATTTTAAATTTATGTATAAAAATTGTATTTCATTAAATGGAATAATGTTAATATACCAACCTATTGAGGTTGGTATTGTTAAACACCATCATGGTAACACATATGATAGTAAAATAATGCAATAACCATTAATTTGACAACATTAGATGTAACATTAGATATAACCCTAAAGGCAAGGCGACTTCAAAGAACTAGTGGCAACAAAAGCCAACGGTGTTGGCAGCGTCTGGACAAAAAGCTGTGCTTGAACACACAACTCAGACAGCCGACTGCAAACTAACATGTGCAATCTGCGCCTGCGCGAAAAGATTTAGCTGTCTATATCAGCAGCTTTTAATAGTATATGTTTGTCATTCAAAAGGAGAAACCGAAACAAAGATATACGAGATAAACGCAGATATATGAAACGTAAACAAAGCAGTGCTTGCTTAGCATTTTGAATATCAGTTATGTTAATAACTTTATTCATTTTAAGCGCTCATGTTGTTATGATAATATTCACATACTGGAATGCTTGGGCGAGATCACGTAACATTAGCGTGTTTTACAGTTTTTTTAATCTTCTGTTTGTCCCATCTTTATTTACTTACTCGTTTTTATTACTTTCGCTTTAATTTTCTGGCACTGACTTGTTTGCAAAACTAGGCATCCAATCAGAGTTCTCACTTTCCCGACAAACTCCCGCCGACGTGTGAAACACAACGAACAGACAAACACTCCCGGATGGCCCAACTTTGGCCCGATCTTCGTCTTGGTGTGTCCTGGGCTTAATAAACAGAACTGGTAAGAAAAAAAAGAAGAAACGGTTATTTCAATGAAAAAACATAAAATGTGAAATGTAACTCAAGGAATTCTGGGAATGTGAGTTTGTGGTTTTTCACTGTAAATTATACGTTCCTTTTCACTGTATTTTACCATAAAATTACATGAAATGTTCAGTACAGTTTTCACCATATATACAGGTAGGGAAACTCACCATTAACCAATTAATAGGTTTTTACTGTAGCGTTTTTACAGTTTTTTACCATTAAAATCTTTCTTTCTCTCTCTGTCTTTCTCTCCCTCCATCTCGTTTGCTTAACACGCTGTGATTTTTGGCCCTCATCTTTTATTTATCCTCTCTTCTCTCTACACACTGATGCGTTTGTCTATTGTCACTACAAGCTTTTTGAATAGGACTGATTTGTCCAGCACTCCAGCTTAATAGGAACCTCTCACAACATTGATCGATTGATTGTCATTTTGTTCAGTGCTATTTAGTTTGTTTCCTGCGAGATCAGAATTGCATTTGACAAACAAAACTTTCGTCTTTTCCTCTTTCATACAGATCCCTCTCTCCCCCTTACACTGTGTATTTCTCTCTTTAAGCTGGTGAGAAAAGTCTGATGGATCTTTTTAGAAGCTCCTTTGGGGTTACCCATCTACTACTCCCATTATTTCTTAACACGCCTTCTCCAGTGCCATCTCTAGGCTTCCCTATCAATGCACACACATGTACACATCTATCAACTCTATAGTGTGATTGACAGGTCTTTTTTTGGGTCTGGGGGTTTGCTGGTTTGAATCCCAAGGCTTTGGTCTTCAGTGGTCCTTCCTGATCTGGTTCTCATCCGGTTCTTAGTTTGAGTGGAAGGGATTTCCACTGCTCTTGTCATCCATGAAGAGTCTGGAAAGAGTCTTTCTGTCTCTCTCTCCCGCTCTTTCCTACCAAGGGATTTACAGCCTCTGAAAGGATACAGAAAGCTGTTGCTGGATCACACCTGTTCCAGACATAAAATCGCACATCTGTAGTCACCCTTCCACCTTCACAAATGCAAGAGTTTGGAAACCATCATCCATGACACAAGCTGCTGGTTTGTTATATTTAGGCATTCTCGTTTTCACATTATAAAACTATTGGATGAGACACAAGAGCAGACAATAGTTTAAAGCTCACTATATTTCAGCATGCACGCTCTTTCACACCATCCCTTAATGGACAATGTGGGGATAAGTAATTAATCAAGAAACATTTATAGCTGATTTATGTAATTGATTTGGTTTGTTCTCGCACAGGCCCTTGTTGGCCAAATGGCTTGTCTCAAGTTTGATTCTATATGATTATTACTATTATAAACCTGCATTATAAGGATTTATGCTGCTCACCCACAGAAATTGCTGCCAACACAGCACTAAATTTCAGCGTTTAGTCTTAGAACAACCCACTGGCCTCATGCTTTTTTTTTTTTTTTTTAAAGATGGTAGCACTGAGGGAAAAATATAAATAAAACTAATGTTAAAAAATACGGTAACACTTTACAAAAAGGTTTATTAATTAACTAAGAATGAACTATACTTCTACAGCATTTATTAATCTTAGTTAATGTTAATTTCAGCATGTACTGATGCACTATTAAAATCACAAATTGTGTTTGTTAACATTAGTTAATGCACTGTGATCTAACATGATCTAACAATGAATGACTGTATTTTTATTAACAAAGACTAATAAATAGTGTTATGTATTGTTCATTGTTTGTTTATGTAGTTAATACATTAACTAATGTTAACAAATGACACCTTGTTGTAAAGTGTTACTAAAAATGCTTTTAATATTTAAAAAAAAGTTGAATCTGATCATGTTATTTATTGGACCTGAGATATATGTAACTAACATGAAATAACAATGAATAGTTGTACTGTATGTTTATTAACCAATGTTAACCAAGATTAATAAACACTAGAACAAATGTGATGCTTATTGTTAGTTAATGTTAGTTAATGTATAAACTAATGCTAATTAATGGGACCTTATTATAAAGTATTACCAAACCATTTTGTACTCCATTGGGAAAAAAGTATATGAATGGTATTTAAATGAATTTTAATTAATTATTTATTATTAAATATGCAATAATTGCAATAATTAAAAGAAAATATTTTTTAAAAGTTGCACTGTAAATTTGCTCAAAAATGTAACAACAATTTTGTATGGAAGCCCATTTCCACCACTAAAAAAAAAAAAAAATGTTATTGTGACTTTTTATTTCATAAAACTGCGATAAAAAGTCAGTTATGTTTTTGTTTTTCTCAGAATTGCATGATATAAACTCACAGTTGTAAGAAATAAAGTCCTAATTGAGAATAAAAAAATATCTCAAATGCGAGTTCATATCTCAAAATTCTGACTTTATTTCATGCAATTCTGAATTTTTCTCTTGCAATTGTGAGTTTATATCTCAAAATTCGGACCTTTTTCTCAGAATTGTAAGATATAAAGTCACAATTGCAAGTTATAAAGTCCGATTTTGAGGGGGAAAAAAATACTGACGTTCTCAGAATTGCAAGTTTATATCTCACAATTCTGACTTTATATGTAATTGTGTCATGCAATTATAGAGATGTAAACTAGAGATTGTGCGGGGAAAAAAAGTCAAAAATGTAAGATAAAAATTCACAATTACGTTATTATTATTATTATTTTTTTCTTTAGTCCTGGAAATGGGCTTCCATAATTTTGTGATCTCTCTCACTGTACTTAAATTCTGGTCCCTCCTTTTCAGGCCATTGACTGAAGGACAGGAAGTGACTACAAGAGGGTAAAATGTCTGCAAAGTAGCTTTATGTGTGTGTGTGTGTGTGTGTGTGTGTGTTAACAACAGGAGTGCTACATCAATAAATGCCTTCTATCTTGACCCTTTGCCTCATTTGCCTTCAGCCACAGAGGAAGCGACAATATAGATCAGGATTTAGGATGGGGCTATAGTGTGTGTCTGTCTGTGTGTGTGGTGGCAGAGTATAGACTAAAGAGTGAAGCAGGGCCCATCTGTCTTTCCAAGGATTGATCAAGATCAGAATCAATCAGGAAATGATTGAACAAGTGCAGAGGACAAACCGGTTCAGAAATGGATTAGTGGTAGAACAGGGGCAAGCCTTGCACACTTCACCCTGGTCCATCAGTCTCCTAACAGGTCAAGTTCCACATCTACAGTGCATACCGGCTGGAGGAAAATGATCTGAGATATGAGCAGTTCCCAGTCCACTCAAGAGTTAAAAATAGACAGGGCTCTTTTTAACTATCTAAAGCTGCCTTCTTTCATGACCCAATCACCCTTGGTTGACCTTCTAGTTTTACAGCAAACTGTGCCATTGACAAAACAGGCAAACTATCATTCACCAGTGTCAATGATAGACTGCAGGGCAAGTGAGCAAGCAAACAAATGGATGGACGGATAGATAGAGTGTGTAGCAGTTAGACTCTGGAGGCCTCGGGACTATTCGCGTCAGCAGGAAGATAAATCGGAGTGCTTGTGAACTCCATGAGGTGCCATGGATCTTCATCTTGACCTTTGAACTATAGGAAGAAATTACAACAATTAAAAGCCCATTGTAGTGGATAGAATAATGTGTGGGTTTTATTTATATTGTTTAACTCTCAGAAGATTTTAGCATGGCAATGGATATGACAATGTTAATGTATTTGGTCTTGGTGAAATAGATCTGCTACAGTGCTGCTGTTGGCATATTTAATAACCTGTAGGAGATCTATACAGGTGGAGCTGGGGAGGTGGAGGGTTTCAGAGCAAATCTGAAAGCGTGCTCCAAAATGCTCTAGTGAATGCTAACCAGCTATTTAAATGTAAAGCAGTAAGCTCATTGGCTGTGTATGCAACGTGAACCAATCAGTTTGTGCCAAGTAGTTTAATGCTGTGATTATCGTCAGTTTGTGTTACTGACCCATCACCCTCCTTTGTGTGTTTATTGTGTATTTGTATGTAGGTGGCTGAGTTGTCTACAGTTTCAGGCTGGTGTTTACCCACTTTTAGAGGAAATGTCAAGTTCTTCACTGGAGGAGCAGAAGGAGAGACCAGCCTGTGAAAGTCTATCTTCTGCACAAAGACGATAAGTTCCCCTTTAACCTCCTTTTCTCCATTCTCAAGTGCTTGACTCTGTTTCAATCTCACACACTCACGCCATCCGGATAATCCAGCAGATAGGGTTAACACAACGTGCTCATCCTATGTGCATATAGTGAGAAGAGCCCAACACACACACACATGCATAGAAATTCAGTAATCCAGGAGAATGGGTTTACACATTCCACACACCCCATGTCCATCTCCAGGACACACACACACACTCTCTCACACACACAAATTTACATAGATAGCGCTTAATTCGGCGCGGGCTGCATCGAAGCAGCCAGGCTGTGGAGAATGGCCCTGACTAAGCTGAGAATTTACATGGCTAAGCAAAGTGGTTAACCCCTGGAAGCAGGTCCAGAGAAATAGTGTAATGTGATTTCTCTCTTAATGAAATTTATGAAAGGGAGAATGGAGAGAGAGGGAAGGTGTTTGGAGAGGCATTTCACTTTGCAGCCTGCCAATAAGGGAAAAGTTACAAAACTTTCCATAACACACAAGAAGTTCAAGCTGGAAATCATCGCCATACTTATAGTGAAAGCTTTGGGTTTATCTTAACTTTTAGAGATGCAGATGTGTTGTGACAGGTTTGGGATACAGCTACTTTGTGTGTCTGTGTCTGTGTTTTTGTGGAAAAGTTTGTGACAGTCAAACCAAAATTTATTCAGACACCTTCAACATTTCTCACATTATCACAGTTTATTTGTTAATTTGGAAAATGGTAAAAAAATATGACAAGAAATTAGAGTTAAACTGTCAGAACAAATTAATCTTGATAATGTCAGATAACTTTGACAGAAAGGTATGTAAAAAAAAAAACATGGTCAGTTCAATTTTTTTGTCTCAAATTATTATGTTTTACTGGTCCACTATATGAAGAATTTTTGGGTATAATATGTCACAGTTGACTTTATTTTGCTATCCTCACTTACATAAATGCACTATCGTATCCTGCACCCACTAGTAAAAAAAAAATTGGTTTGACTGTACAATGATTTAAATAAAAAATAAATAAATATCTCACAACTGTGATCTTTATCACAATTTCAACTTGATTTCTCAAAACTGTTATTTAAATGTCACTGTTTTGACTTCATTCCTCATAAGTACATCTTTAGCATTTTTATTTCTACATTTTTAACTTTGGGTTCTCACAATTGTAACCTTATTTATAATAATTATTGTTACTTCCCTAGTGAAAGAAAAACAGATACATATACATATTTATGTGCTTAATACAAATATTCTGCAATTGTACTTTTGGTATACTTAACTGGTATACTCAAAATCTGCTACATTAACTAATTTTGTACTTAATGCACTTTAATTGTGCGGAATCAGTGCTGAAGTCCAACTAAAAATATAGTGAATTATATTTGATTGTGTTAAAGTGGAAATTATGCAAGCATACTTTAGGTACACTTTAAATATCTTGCATTTAAAGACTGATATTATACAGAGATTATACAATCCTTATTAATGGTGAAATTGAAACACATTTTAGGCATAATATTAAGAAATGTGCATTGTCCAATAAAGAAATCCAAACAAAGTTCATTATAATTTTATATCAGTAAGTCTTAAGTGATTTGTCAATAAATATGTTAATGGATTTTAATTATAGTTTGTATGAAATAAATGTAGTTTAAATAGAAGATGACATAGGTTTTTCTTTTCTTTTTTTTTTTAAACTAGTGTTTATTTAATGTAATTGTGACAAAATCTCAATTGTGAATTTATATTTTACAAATCACATTGTGACTTTTAATATTACAAATGTGACCCTGGACCTCAAAAGCAGTCATAAGGGTTATTTTTTTAAACGCCAATAAATAAACTTTCCATTCATAGGTTAGGATAGGAATATTTGGCCGAGATATCTGAAAATGTGGAATCTAAAGGTGCAAAAAAAAACGAAATATTGAGAAAATCGCCTTTAAAGTTGTTTAAATAACGTTCTTTGCAGTGCATATTAGTAATCAAAAATTACATTTTGATATATTTACGGTAGGAAATTTAACAAACATCTTCATGATTTTTAATATCCTAATGATTTTTGGCATAAAAGAAAAATCAATGTATTGTTGGCTTTTGCCACAAATGTACCCATGCTATTTACGACTAGTTTTGTGGTCCAGGGTCACAAATGTTGTTGTATATATCACAATGTGACTTCATCTTATCAAGATATCTCAAAATTAATTATTTGTAACTTTTTATTTGCATGTTTTACTCTGAGGCATAACCTTATTTAGGAGCAAGATCTACTAGATAATGTACAATGAATTAAAACAGTAAAACGAGTTTAATAGAGCAAAGAGAAAAATCAGTTTAGGCCAAAGGAACAGAAATTTGTGAATGATTTAATTTAATTCTGTTTCAAGGGGAGACACTGAAGGCAAAAACACTGTCATGCACCTGTCAAGTTTGAGATTTTGGGATTTTTGTTTTTTCATAAAGTGTTTTTTCAGACTGATGGAAAGAAAACATCCAAAAGATGCTGTTATGTTTTATAGCACTTTTTCTATTCGTGTCAATAGATTTCAATTACAATACATATTTTTAGAGGCTGTTTTCTCAAAATGAGTTTTTTTCTCCTACACTGAGGCATAAATCTCCACTTCAGTAGCACTTACACACACCAAACTTTGCATTTTTATTCCTATCTATATCCTGAAGGTTTTTACAGATTTTGTTGGAGATATTTTTATTAGTACACACACCCAAACATGAGCAAACATGTGGAAGTTTCTGTGTCGTTCAGTAACTTCAGTAAGAAAAGCAACCATGAGGTGACAATAAAAATCTGAGCATGTGATGCTTATTAGTGGACACAGAGCAGTTTGTTGAGTTATGAGCAACTGTTCAGCTATTCAGCTGTGTTTGTGATGAATATGTAAATATAGCTCTATATGCGTGTGTGTGTGTGTCAGCATGCTATTGTTTGTTTTTCCTGAATGTGTGCGTGAGAGACAGAAGGTGAATGCTGATCTGAGAGGAAATAGGCCCAGAGTCTGCACATTCGCTCAGGTCCAACTCGCTGTTTTTCGGGGCAGGTGCTGAGGTAGACTTCTTCATGAGCAAGTAGACCTCACCTCCACCTCGCACACACACAAACATCCCCACGCTATCCCCCCTCACCCCCAGACCCCGCAGCACTCATCATCACAGTGGCGACGCCAATCGATGTGCCGCGCCCCACTGAGCGTGTCTGCGGCAGGCCGAGCGCAGGGCTCCTCCACAGGGATTGTGGGAAATCTGATTTATGATGCCCGTGGTGCTGCTGACCACAAACTTTAACTCTTACCCCACTGTACTCCCTCTTTGCTTTCCTCTCTCCGTTTTTTTTGTTTGTTTGTTTCTCCGGTGTCTCTTTTACTCTCCTAGGCGAGGGTTTCCTGTGTTTCCACAGTCATCTCGAAGTTTCCAAACTGTATTTATCGGCGAGAATACCCGCAAAGATGTTGTGAGCGTGCAGACCCACGTACACAATCACACTTTCACTTCTTATAGTAACAGGATGTAGGGCAGGTGAGCTTCAAAGAAGTGGAGGAGAGATTGAGAAAGCTTTGCTAAGAGGGATAGAGAGTGGTGAGATGGATGAGGAGAGGGAAGAGATGATACCGTTTCATTGGGATCTATGGAGGAGATGGAAAAAGAGGTTCAGTTTAAAGAATTGTGGCAGATGTTCACAGACACTTTAAGTGTCATCTGACGTTTGGCTCTGCCCTGAAGTTCAGCTAGAGCCCTGAGAGAAACAAGAAAGAAAGAACGGGTAAGGGTAAGTTTAAAAGGTCATAAGTGCATAAATATATATATATATATATATATATATATATTTCTGATTTAAGTTTACTTTACATTGTGCATATTCTTTAACTGCATCAGTTTTTAGTGTGATTTGAGAGGCAAACTAATTAACTGACAACAGAGTTAGCATTTTAGCACTACTGGTCTTTAAGTCAGTGGGTTTTTTTGAATGGCTTTTTGGCTAAATGCTTATAGTAAGTCTGTGGTTAACACCAGCTCGCAATATGTTCATGTTTTATTTATTTATTTACTTACTTACTTACTTATTTATTTATTTATTTGCGGTTGCTAACAAATGGCTAAATGGGACTAGAGACTGTTCAGAACATTAAATGACACCTATTATGAAAAATTCACTGAATTTACATATTATTTGGTCATAAATGTATGTTGACAGTGTGTACACAACCACCCTATAATGATAAAAAAAATCATTTTTAAATACTCCTTTTTTTAAATCCCCATAAATCATAAGCAGTGTCTCAGAACAAGTCGTTTGCAGAATCCATAAAATGTGATGTCACATTTTACAGGCCCCGCCCTCTCCTGTTGACGGACACTGCCGTATTAGCAGAGACTCCGCCCTAATTGAGCTCCACAGATTCCGCCATGTTTATTTTCTTGCTACAGCATGTGAAAGCAGCATTCAAGTAAGAAATGTCTTCTTATTAAAGCTATAGAAGTTATTCAGTCCAGAGCAGTGAGTGATTTTCTGTTTTTATTTTATTGTACTAACGGCGTAGACAGCAGCAGACATACTGTATATTATGCTGCTGTCACTTATTACATAGATCTAATATAAACGTGATTTTTTTTTTCCCAGCTGTTTACCTTCACAGACATAAACGACTGTATTTTTGTAACTTATGTGTGTTTTTAACATGAACTTGTGTGTATTTGACAGTTCAAGCGCAATAAGACAAAAAAAGAACTTTAAGTAAGTTTAGCACTCACGTCGTGTGACCACCAAGTTTTGTGCATGTGCTTTGGATATGTGCGCTCAGAAAACCATATATCAGAAGTTTAAACTGATATGGCTTTAAATCACATGATTTCAGCATGATAGACATGATAATCAAAACCAAACGGATGTTTTTTGGCACAGTCCTGTTCTGGAAAAGGGGGGCACAGAGCAGCAGCTCATTTGCATTTAAAAAGACATGCATAAAAATGGCGTGTTTCTGCTTCCACTCAAAATAGGCATTTTCAAAATAATATAAAAATCTGTGGGGTATTTTGAGCTGAAACTTCACAGACACATTCTGGGGACACCTGAGACTTATCTTGTAATGTAATTGCCTTTAAATGGCATTATGCAATACAGAAAAAAAATTATCTTCTTGCTAGTCTGCTTTCAAAGCATGATTGTGAGTGTAATTGTGCTCTTGCAAATTACAACAAAACAACAAAAAAAAATTGTTTAATACAATTTTTGCTAGTATACAAACAAAATCCTATAGATTTCCATTCATACTGTATGTGAAGAGTTTATTTGCAAAAACAGATAACTGTTTTTTTTTTTTTTTTTTCAGATATCATGCTTTTTTAATCATGCTTTCCCAAGTAATATTTATTTAAACTACAGTTGGGTTGTTTTGATTATACATGATGATAAACAAATACAGAAAATTTACAAAATTAAACTTCACTGAAAGTATGTTTTTTATATATATCAAAAGTTTATTTTATAGCAAAAGCAGATAACGCCAACAGTTGTTTTTTTGGCAAAAGCAGATAACTCCACATCTTATGTTTCAGAGTTAAACAAAAACACTTTTAATCTTTGTAATCTCCTCAGATGACAATGTAGACGCCCGATAAACATTGTTGTGATCATAAACTTTTTTTTTTTTGTAGACTGCATGGTTGTGATTATACGCAATGCAGGGAACAGCTTTTCCCTCACTATTGTAACACGCTGCTTTTGCAAGGTTCTGTGATAAAGTTTCAGCTTTTATTTTATTTTCACGGGTTCATCAAGTTCATCAAAATGATCCATCCTCGATCACTTTTAGTCAGTTTTGACGAAACTCCTTTTATCTAGCGCGTCTTTTCAAAGTGACTGGCAGCCTTGTCACCTGACCTGAATACAGCGTGCAGATTCGCTAAAATGGACTTATCGGCTTCTGCTTACAAACAACAAGGGCGCTTGTTGGCTTCTGCAGTAAAAAAAATTGCGAAAGTGAAAAGTGAAATCGTGATGTCTTGAAAGTGGACAATAGCGTTTTTTGTAAAAAAAAAAAACGTTTAGGGAGCAGATTGCGCTATATGTGGAGAATAAAGCACAACATTCATTTTTTTGTTTTGTTTTAAACTGTTTATTGGTTTTTGCAAATGAACTCTTCATGTGTAGATATAAACACACAGCAGGAAGTCTGCACCCCCTGCAGATGCAGTGATCATTTACTCTATCAGTCAATTGTAATGTGTCTCATCGAGTGCTGGATGTTTTAAAGTGGGTTCATAATACAAAGTAACATTATCATGTTGTCTATGAAGACCTTTACGTGTCTTTACCATTCTGCTTTTCTGTATATAAAATAATGCAATTACAATTCACAATATACATAAAACTTTTCCCCCCTATTTTACTCAAGAGTTCATTCCATGAATAAAATCATAGCGCTATTTTGAATTTTTCTCCCTTGGGCCCACACTTAAAACAGAGAGTTGAGTGTCACATTGATTCTATTCTGACTAGTGTGTGTTAATTTGCAACATTAATGCAAATGAATCCCTGCAGTAGCAGTGAGAAATGATGCATTTTAATATTTAAAGGTATGAGACAAAATTGTTATGATTAGTGTTTGTCATAAAAAAAAAAACAAATAGCGTGTACCTGCATCAACAAGTACGTACACATAAACGAACACACGAGTACACTTAGAATCTAAATACTTAATAAGGACCTATGGGAGAGATTCAAATCTTCTGTGGGACAGGTTGAATCCTCTACACACATATGATCACAATAAATGCATAAACTCTCTGTTTCTCATTTTCTCTCCCTTGTTCGCTTTCTTCTTCCCAGCGTCTCTCCTGTATTGTATCTGCCCCAAGGGTAATTATGGATGAGATACGGAAATCTGGGTGTATTATTCAGTTCTGTAATACACAAACCAAAGGGGAATGGCAATTATTTTCTCTCCCAGTCACCTATTCCACAAAAGCCCTCACAGTAGTGAGCATGTGTGTGTTGTGTGTGTATGTGTGTCCTTTTTTTTATGTCTGCTTACTAATGTTACTAGTATATTATCTATTTATGTTTATTATTGCACAGCTGTTAGGAATACCTGATTTTGGTCAAAAATGACCACTAAACTGTATAACTGACTGTTGTCTAGTCTAGTTTCATGTCTCTCATCACTTATTAATTAAAAAATAACTTTTCAATTAATGAATAATTAATATTTCAACTCAAATTAATATTTCATATCCATTTGTTTACATATTTGGTGAGAAGCCTCGTAACATAATCCCCCATTAGAATGAAACAAGACCCCTCTGTATTGTGTTGGGGGTCTTGATTGCCCTGTTGGGGGTTTATTTTGCAGTGATTACTATACTTTATGACCATCTATGCTGACTGTACTTCATGCCTCACTCATACAACTGAGCTTAGAAAACATAACACAGAGTTTGTAAACAAGTTGCAACCACATTTTGGTTTTCATGTATTGCTTTCATGTATTTTTATTCATGTACCTTTTGTTTTTTTAATACTACTACTACTACTACTACTACTAATAATAATAATTGTCCTCTTCATCCATTGAGTCTGTTTGTGTAATCAACTGAGAGTAAGACTATGGGATCAAATTAATTCCTTCCTCATTGATCTGATGTGTGTAGGAAAATGAGTACACTCAAACTGACGCTTTCTCTATTTCTCTCCCTCTCTCTCTTCCTCTCCGTGTAATTCTATATTCACTCCTAAGAGGCTTATGTTTAATATCATAGATGTGCATTTGATGAGATGGCAAGTTTTGAAATGTAGCTTTGATAGCTATATCAATATCTCATCACTTTTTCATATCATTGACAAAACACTGCGTCTGTATCTGCCCTGCAGACACATAATTTAAAAAGACCATGGCTCATGTTGGAACATTTCTGTCTAGTTGAGATGTTAGTATATTATCATGACATTCTTCATGGTTGACTTTCATAGCCCTCTTTGTTTATCTTTGACTTATGATGCAAAAAACAAAACAAAAAAAACTGCTACTCACATCCACTATTGCTAAAAACACACAGTAAACATTTGCATTCGGCTCCAACCAATCTCACGCATTACTCTACATAGTACGGTGCACACAAACACTGAAGCACTCATCCTCATCTTCTTTAACCCATTGGGAATTGTGGGTGAGATATTTGTAAAGCTTTTCACTTTTTCTCGTCTCTTTGCCTCTCCATTACAGCGTAAATTTGTCTGGCCCTAAAATAAAATAAAGTAAAATAAAATAAAATAATTTGTAAAGTTTGCTTTTATTATATAAAACACGGGTAACTCATTACAAGAAAGTCCCATTAGTTAATGCATTAACTAACCAAAAGCAATACATTGTTAGAGTATTTATTAGTCTTTGTTCGTTAATAAAAATATAACTGTTCATTGTTAGTTTATGTCAGCTCAAACCCATTAACTAATATTAGCAGATACAACTTTTTGATTTTAATAATATATAAGTACATGTTAAATAAGATTGTTTTTATATAAAAACATAGGTAACACTTTACAATAATGTCCCATTAGTTAATACATTAATTAACAAAAAGCAATACATTTGTTAGAGTATTTATTAGTCTTTGTTAATTAGTTAATAATAAAATCTAACTGTTCATTGTTAGTTTGTCAACTCAAACCCATTAACTAATATTAGTAGATACACCTTTTTATTTTAATAATGCATTAGTAAATGTAATAAAATAACATTGTTTTTATTATAAAAACATAGGTAACACTTTACAATAACGTATCATTAGTTAATGCATTAATTAACAAAAAGCAATACATTTGTTAGAGTATTTATTAGTCTGTATTAGTATTAGTAAATGTTGAAATAAAATAAGACTGCTTCTATTATATAAAACATAGGTAGCACTATACAATAAAGTTCCATAATAAAGTTAACAAAAAGAAAGACATTTGTTACAGTATTTATTAGTCTTTGTTAATTAGTTAATAAAAATGTAACTAATCATTGTTAGTTTCATTGTTAGCATGTCAGCTCAGACCCATTAACTAATATTAGCAGATGCAACTTTTGATTTTAATAATATATTAGTAAATGTTGAAATAAAATAAGATTGCTTTTATTATATAAAAACATAGATAGCACTTAATGTCCCATTAGTAAATGCATTAACTAATAAAGAGCAATACATTTGTTGCAGTATTTATTAGTCTTTGTTAGTTTATAGTTTATAACCGTTTATGCTGAGACCCATTAACTAATATTAACAGATACAAATTTTAATTTTAATAATGTATTAGTAAATCTTGAAATTATTAAACAAACATATTTGTCAATGTTAGTTTGTGTTAACTAATGTAGTTAACTAATGTTAACAAAATATTTAAAACAAAACGTTAACACTTTACAACAAGGTTCATTAGTTAACATTAGTTAACTACTTTAGTTAACATGAACATGAACAGCATTTACTAACTCATTGTTAAAATCAAATGTGCTTGCTAACATTAGTTAATGCACTGTGAATTAACGTGAACTAACAATTAGCGACTATTTTCATTAACTAACATTCAAAAAGATGAATAAATACTGTAACAAATGTATTGTTCATTGTTTGTTCATGTTAGTTAATACATTAACTAATGGAACCGTCTTGTAAAGTGTTACCCAAAATTTTAAAATGAAATTTTAAGATGTAAAATTAGATAAGCTTTTTCATATTTCACATGTATTTAATCCTAAATGTACAAAAAGCATGAATAACTTTCATTCTTACTAATATTTCTCTCTTTTTTTTTCTCTCACAGCCCCCTAGACTGCTTTCTCCACTGCTCCTCTGCTCCCCGCTGTCGCGCTCTCTCTCTCTGTCCGTTTCCCGGTGTGTCGGGAGTGTGTAAACGGGTGTCAGTGTGGTTGATTGGGGATTAGAATGGAGGTTTATTCACTGCGGGGAAAGTGATGCGGTGATTAGCGTGCTAGTCGCGGTGCCAGCCGCGTGCTGCTGAATTAGCAGCATGTTTGAATGAGATAAAAGGGCCAGGCTTACCCCCTCCACCCTGACTCCACATAATCCCACTACAGCTGTGAAATGAACAGGCCTCTCCTGGCCAGCCAGGCCTCAACCTGCCTCAGAGCGCACTCGCACACACGTACACGCTCGCAAACTGATATCCCCGGTCTAAAGCTGCCGCTCTACAGCACCCACGGGACCGCCACCTATGTATTATTACCCACACCTTCCCTTCTACACTTAAGGTAAAGTTATCCAGCAAACTACAACACACAACGTCCCATCTCCTTATCAATCATTCCTTTTTATTTTTATTCCTTTATGTAAAAAATGCACGTCCCACGTGGGAATACACTAAAAGCATACATAAACATGGCTGACATAAACTCCGTCCATTACCAGCTATCAGCTTAGTGACATTTGGACCGGCAAAAATACAGGTAGTGTATATATATCCCTGGACGTGAAATACGCAGCAGTAGTAAAACCGTCGAGTCAGCCGTTTGAAAGGCAACGATAAACACAGTAAATAGATAATCCACACTTCTTTGCCAAAAGCAGTATAAGTCAAATTCAGCCTGCATATTTACAAGATTTCAAGAGTAACGCCTCCAGTACTTTCAAAAGGAGTTTTGTGTACCAGAAAATGGAGGTTCAAAATGAGAGCAATTCAGTTCATTGGCCATAATACAGGACGACTTCAAGTTTCTGCACCATACCTTTTATTTTGTCAAAACACATCCCCTCCCCCTTCTCTCTCTCTCTCTCTTTCTCGCTCATTCTCTTTTCCATATTTAGAGACCCACACGTTATTATTTGCCATCTTTATTCTGCTGACTCGGCGGTAAACAAATGAACTGAGATGTACGGCGAACATTATTGGGCAAGATGGCCAATTCTTGCATGGAACCATTAACAAAATGGGCCCCTTCCTTTGTATAATAGTGCTTGCTTTGTCATATGGGAGATTTAATTTTCCACAGTTTAAACATTATTTCCTAAGTTACAAGCAGTTAAAGCAATTAAGAGGAAAAACACAGTGATACTTGTGTTTGCTTGGGGGAGTCCAGAGCTTCATCTTATATAACTGCTGTTTCATGATAATACAGAAACCTGAGATACCATTACAAGTGTTTAAGAAGCACGCTTTATATAAACATTAGTGCAACAGTAACGGACTCGCAGCATTTAAAGGGCAGCTGACCCAAAAATAATTTTAAACTTTTAGAATTTACTCACCTTTATGTGGTGCCAAATGGGTTTGACTTACTTTCTTCTATGGAACACAATAAAAAATATTTTAAAGAGTGTTGGTAACCAAACAGTTTTAGTGACCATTGATTTCCGTTGTATCCACCTTATACTTTAACGGGGTAGTAAGCCTATGGGCGAGAAATCCCTTTCATTAGCCACTATAGGGAAATAACGAGAAGAAAAACAATGTGCAGTAAACTGTAAAACTGCTTAATTAAGATAATACATTAAAATAATATGGTAAGACACACCAATTTGCAATATCAAGCAGCAAAACTAGCTGTTTTGTACAGCTAAAAATAGCTGGATGCAGATGAGACCGGAAGCCAGACCCATAAAATTTACAAATTGCCATGCCTGCTCTTACGGGAAAAATAAATTGGATAGACAAAAAATGCTGAGACATTTCTTACAGTATCTTATTTTATGTATTATAAAATAATATACAAGTTTGGAAAGACATGGGGGTGAGTAAAGTTGAAAATTGAAATGCCAGAATCTTCATTTTTGGGTTAACTGTCCCTTTAAAGCATACATTTTTTAATACAAATTAGGGTTGTCAAATCGATTAATCACGATTAATTGCAAACAAAAAAAAAGGTATATATATATATATAATACTTCTTAAATATATACATGTATGTGTGTGTAATTTTATATGCATAAAAATATATGCAGTACACACACATATTGTGTGTAAACAAATTTTTAATTTGGATGTGATTAATTGTGATTATTCGATTTGACAGCCCTAATACAAATACATACTTTTTTCATAAAATCCATACTTTTACCAGTTTACTATGTAGAGACAACTGCAAGCCATTTATTGGTTAATTTCACCAAAAAGCTAGACAACCCGTCACCCAATTTACCCTTTATAGGGAGTTTGATTGACAGGTGAACCGACCAATCATAATGCCGAATCTACCATTTTCAAATAGGAGAGTAGATTAACGTCAGTGGACTTGAACTTGAAAAATGGTGTGTAATAACGTCTTTCCACGGTTGAAACAAAATACCTTCTGATGTTCATTCATGTTAATTTCATGCTGTCACTAGTGAAGAGGAAGAGATGGTCAGTTCACATGCCATTTGAACTGAGGCGATACAGCGATCTGTCACGACACATTAAGGAGCCACAAACGGTATTTATTTGAATTTGTTGAGGGGAGGCCTTCAGTTGACAGAGCATGTTACTTCTGGTATGAAACAAAGTCTCAGCTTTTAAATTTTGTCATTTTTTTAAGAAATTCAAACAATAAATACCATTTTGTGGGTCTTTAATGTGTCATGACAGATCACTTCAAGCATCACCTGAAATTCCTCCCTAGTTAAAGAGATAGTTCACCCAAAAATGAAAATTAGCCCATTTTTACTCACCCTCCAGGCATCCTAGGTCTATTTGACTTTGTTCTTTCAGACGAATGCAGTCGGAGTTATATTTTAAAATTATCCTAACTACTTCCAAGCTCTATCATGGCAATAGGCGGGTCTTTCTCTTCATCAGTCCAAAACAAGTCCAATAAAGTGCATCCAACCATGATAAAAAGTGCCTCATGCTGCTCCGGGGGGTAAATAAAGGCCTCCTGTAGTGAATCGATGCGTTTTTAAAAGAAAAATATCCATGTTTTAAACGTAATAATCACTTTAATCTAGCTTGCGTTAACAGTTGTACACGGAAGCAGCTCAGAGCGGATGACGTAGGATGTTGGCATTGCACGTGTGCCGGTAAGTCCCGTGAAAACCAACGTTAGTTTACAGGAGCAACTAAGCTTTCTTTTTTCTCAACCAATGGCAGATGGAAAAAGTATCCAGAGTATTTCATGTGGTGATGCTAGTGGCGCTAGTTGAAATTGCACACATTAACTTTACAGTAACACCAAATGACGCTGTATGTATTTGTGTACGTGTGGAACGACATTGATAAAGTAATAAAGCTACAAAAGTCTATTAATGCAGCAGACATTGACAGACAGTGTACACAGAGAAATCTGTATGTACAACATTCTCATGCACTGAACAAATTAAATCCTCTCTCCCTTTCAGAACGTGTCAGTCCTCTCTCTCTTTCAAGTCTTCATTTGTTCTTCTTGTTATCCGGGTAGACAGAGGAATAAGCAGTTTTCCCTCTGATTCGTTTAGGGAGCATCTGCTAATATCATATTGATGATAATTTTCCTGTAATGCACCATTTGCACTAATTGTGATGCAGGGAGTGAGTAATGTTATCTGACGGCCCCTCGGCTTCTTCACCGCTCCTCACCACTTAATTTCATGATCGGCCCAGAGAGAGGGGATGTGACAAGCTGGTCATAAACAACCATCTCCTCCCCTCTTTCCACCATCTATCAGGATCTTTACTGTTGTGAAAGTGTGCTATTTATTTAGGTGTTCTTATTTTAATTCCAGTTGCACTTTGACCTCAACCATTTGTTACAATGGTAAAGTTACTAATGTCCAGTCAGTGGACAGGTACAGTAGCTGTAGGGTTTCTTCCTCATCGTTAGAGTTAAGGGAATGAACAGGGGTAAGACGGTAGCCTCCATTAATATTGGCACCCTTGGCAAATATGAGCAATGATGGCTGTGAAAATAAATCTGCATTGTTTATTCTTTTAATCTTTCATCTTTCAAGTTTTTCTCTAATGCATGTTGGCCACAAGTATTGGCACCCCTAGAAATTCTAATGAGTATGAATATGAATAACACAATGGGCAAATTCCCTTTAATCATCCATCACAAGGAGTAAAACTAAAGAATTTAGATCTGATGTGCAGAACAAGATTGTTGAACTTCATAAAATAAAGTTCATCATAACAGCCACAATGACGTTTTGAGTTTTACTCCATAAACTAACATATGATGTAAAACAGTATTCTCATCATGAATGTGTACACTTGCAGAGTGTGTGTAATAGAGTGTATTTTTGCATGTTTCTTTGTTTTCTTGTGGTTCTGCATGAGAAAATTTCCAGTGCTGAGAAAGCATGTGTCCACACACATGCACAAATGCGTGTACACAAACACACGCTGAAGCTTGAGGGCACAAATAAACCTCTGGAGGGCCCCATACTTGAGAAATATAACAAGGCTATTGTCACCCTATGTGGAGGTCACACTTAAACAAGCAGAGGCAAGCCGGCAAAAGCCACACACTTCTTCTATCTCTGCAGATTAAAAGGACAAAGAAATAAATCATATCATCTACAGTGCATCAGTGCAGGAGAAGAGAGGAATCCTTGTAGAGTTTTGAAATCATTCAAAAGCAATTTGGCCCTCAGCCTAGAGTTTTTAATCACCTCATCTGCCTTTCTTTTAGATTGTTCTAAGCTTCCTCACTGGTCATTGTACTCCTCTAGACTTTTGTGACATTCAATCTGACAGGACAAATGGATTTTGAATATATACATCTTACCCGAGGCACCAAGCATCAGGACAGCCACTGATACGTCTCAACCTGCATCCATCTCAAAGTTTTTCAAAAATGATCTGGGTAATTATATATGTATTAATTCTGTTTTACTACTTGTAAAAACAAACATGCACATGAGCAAACACATGTGTTCCTGAATAGGCAGCACCCTGTTAATCAATAGCTCTCATAGATTGTTGCTTACAGCTGCAGCAGAAGAATGAGATGGATTTGCATATATATAGGGCTGAGTGAACCCATGCACTTTAAGGATGATCAAATATGCTGACCTCAGCATCCGATAAACCAATCAAGTGTGTGTGTGTTACCACTGACCTCAATCCAGACACGGTCTCCGAGGAGATTTCATACAGTACAGTACTGAATAATATTTATTTGTCTATGTGTGATGACAAATGGAAAGGTTACAGTAGGATGGCCTTGCAACATAGATTAATTTGAATGTCTCTAACTGATTCATTAATGAAACCAAAATATCTCATTAGGCCAAAATCAAAAACATGAATGTACAGATGTCAACTTAAGGCATTTTCCTTTTAATGCTCAATTAATGCTCATGTAGAATGTGAGAGCAAAATACATGTAAAGAGTTGTGTGTGGGAAAGCAATGCCTCTATAGCACTACGACTGGCTGATTATGTTGTGCTAATGTGTTAAAGAGTTAGTTCACCCAAAAGTTAATTTACCCCATGATTTACTCACCGTCAAGGCATCCTAGGTGTATATGACTTTCTTCTTTCAGGCGAATCCAGTTGGAGTTATATGAAAAAATGTCCTGGCTTTTCCAAGCTTTTTAGCAGTGAATGGGTGTTATTTTTCAATAGCCAAAAGAAAGTCTAATAAAACGCATCCATCCTTTATAAAAAAAAAAGTGTCCCACATGGCTCTGGAAGGTTAATAAAGGCCTCCTGAAGTGAATTGATGCATTTTCGTAAGAAAAATATCCATATTTAAAAATTTATAAACAGTAATCTCTAGTTTCCTCTAACTGTCATACACGTGTTTATAATAGAATGCCGTTCTGGCGTATGTCGTAGCGTAAGCTCCGGTGAGAAGTGACGAATGTGGATGCGAAGAGGAGAGAGTAAAACAAAACACCAGTCATGAATTAGGAGGATTTGTAAAGAAAAATTTTGGAGGATTTTGATGTAAGCCAAAAGGAGACTGGTTTTTCTTTGCGTCCTTTGCTCCTGTAAACAAACTTTGGTTCTCGACTAGCACTAGCATAGTCTCAATGGGACATTTACCGGAACGGGATTCTATTGTGAACGCACGTACGTCAGTTATCAGAAGCTAGATATTACTGTTTATAAAGTTTTAAATATTAATATTTTTCTTACAAAAACGCATTTGCTTCAGGAGGCCTTTATTCACCCCCCAGAGCCGTGTGGGACACTTTTTATGATGGATGCATGCATTTTATGGTACTTATTTGGACTACTGAAAAATAACACCCATTCACCACCATTATAAAGCTTGGAAGAGCCAGGACATTTACAAATATAATTCTGACTGTATTCGTTTGAAACAAGAAAGTCTTGCCTTGAGGAGATGGCCCTCACTGCAGAATACAAGATCCAGGGGGTGAGGTTGGATCCAGATCCAACTCCTCCCACCTTACATATCCTTAAACCTACCCGTCTCCACCCCCTGATCCCTAAACCCACCCATCTCCACCCCTAAACCTATCCATCTACACCCCCTTTATGTGGATCCAACCTCACCCCCTGGATCTTGTGTTCTGCAGTGAGGGCCTTGAGAGTGAGTAAATTATGGGGTAATTTTCATTTTTGGGTGGATTGTCCCTTTAACACCTGTCTGCAAGGTTAGAAATGGACAGACTAATTACAAAGTACGAATACAAATTTTGGNCTACACCCCCTTTATGTGGATCCAACCTCACCCCCTGGATCTTGTGTTCTGCAGTGAGGGGCTACTGGCCTTGAGGGTGAGTAAATTGTGGGGTAATTTTCATTTTTGGGTGGATTGTCCCTTTAACACCTGTCTGCAAGGTTAGAAATGGACAGACTAATTACAAAGTACGAATACAAATTTTGGGCATTACCACAGAATCAAAAAGGTGACTATTACAGGAATACTTCACCCAAAAACTGAAATTTTGTCATCATTTACTATCCGTCAAGTTGTTTCAAAACTTTATGCATTTCTTTCTTTTGCTGAACACAAAAGAAGATATTTTAAAGAATTTTAGTACCCAAACAGGTGCTGGTCCTTATTGACTTCTATAGTATAAAACAAAACAAAAAAACTAAACTAAACTTAGCTAAACTAAAACTATGGCACCAGCAACTGTTTGGTTTTCCATTGTTAATGCCAGTAACAAGTAAAACTGAATAAGAATGGCTTGAAGTAACAAAATGACCATAAACGTTCCTTTTTATTATAGTTATGTGCCTTTTTTAATTAATAGAAAGTTAATATAAATCAAACTAGAAAGGTTATAATATTGGTTTTGTTCATAGTACTATAAGAGCAAAAAGCTGTTTCATATTGCCTTAAACAAGGAAACTGTGTAAACAAATTAAACAAATTTATACTGAAACAAACAAACAGAGACAGAAGAAACACAGATATGCATAATATGCTACCGATTTTTGACAGTGGAAAAAATTAAAGTGAAGCTATTGAGCATGTTTTTAGAAAGATATATTTTCTCACAGAAGTTGTAAGGTTCAGACTGTGAAGTTTATCTGCAAGAAATGAAAAGGAAAGAACAGGATGCACTGCAATGACGTATTTGTGTCTCTGTTAATTAACCGAGGGACCAATTAACGCTGTTCTCAGTTTGAAAATGTTCTCAAGAGACAAATGCCTCTTCTTGCGAAATACAGAGAGTGAATGACACCAGAGAGAAAGCATAATTTCTGTAGTATAGATCCACTGTAAACCAGGCATTTTAAATATAGTGTGCAATAGTGTTTTTACATAAATTACAGTAAAGATATATTTTATACTAAAAATCTGTGTTGTAAATTTAATATCCCAGCTTCTGCTTTGTATGTTTTTACAGGACGGGAAACACAGTGGTAGAGAAGTGGAGAGTAGAGGTCTACCAAGGAGCCTGTGTAAGGGAGGAGACATTTCATGAGGTTATAAATTGGCTGACTCATCACATTTCTCTGTGTTTGTTGTTTTTGGCCTTTTTTCCCCCTCAGAAATATAAACTGTGCGAGTTGTGATGTGAATTACAGAAAAGAAGGTTTTATAAGGATGGATGTATAAAGACTAGAAAGAATTTATGCATTATCTTAAAGGTTAAGCATGTAATTTTTTGAACCATATAGCAGTGTCAAACAAAATTGCAAAAAATAATGATTGTTTCCAAACAGGTTATAAAAATTGGCACAAAGCCACAGAGGTTACAGTCTCCTTACATCTGTCTGTGAATACAGTAGTTGTCTTTACATTTCACATTTAAATGTTCCATTTCCTCACCCTGTAAAATATTATATATTTTGGTTGATTCTTGTTTTTTTTTCTTCTGAAAAACATAAATATGTATAGTAGGAGTTCTTGGAGAGTCAATGCCATTATAAAGTCTAGAGTTTGTGAGCGTAGCGAGTGGGATCGATGTAGATATTCAGTGTTGGCCCCACTGCACTTGCAGTCCATTTAATGTCTCTGTTCCACCACCCTGCGTTCGGCTGATAACACTTACCACACTCCGCTTGTTTCAATACAAAACAACTTTAATTAAATCAGGCCATGGCCAAGGTTAGATTCTCTCACATTCCTCAAAGATCCCACAGTGTGAAACACAATGCCTAATGGAGTCTACAGCAATATCACTCTAGAAGGAAGCGCAGTTTGTTTCAATAGTACAAGGTATTATCAAAAAACAAATTACAGAATCATACAGCATCATAGAGCAAAATATCTGATGTCTTTTACACCCAGCAGACTTATGTAAAAAACTTTCTTAAAGGAGAACTCCACTTCCAGAACAACTAAATAATTCACAAATAATTTACTCACCCCCTCCAAGATCATCCAA
>JAHKKF010525403.1:9577-32251 GCA_019740295.1 Labeo calbasu | reverse complement strand
CACAAATGCTTCAGTGTTCACAGCAAAAATAGGTATTTGGGAAAGCAATTGGTGCTTATGGAGGGTCTCTGGTGGGGCTGCGGGCATGTGTGGTTTTGGCTAATCCTCTGAGCAGGTGGCTACCGCTCCATGCACCTATTCCTGTGCCACACTTGGAGAGGGCCTCTCTGGGCAAGGCTGGCACTGGTGCTCAGGAACCTGGCCTGGCATAGCTTCTAACAGGCTGCTTTCTGCAATGCTGTGAAACAAGGACACTCTGTGACGCACGCACTTTGGCCCTGGATCTTGGGACTGGAACACACACACTCTGTTTACTTGGACTAGCCCAGTTAGTGACTTGGGTCACATAAGATTTTTTTCCCCTCAACTTTAATGAAGGTCACATGACCAAAAATGTATATTTTTTAATTTATTTTTTTGCTTCTATTATTCATATGCACCTGCTTTATCAGGAGTAGAATTGGCTTTTCATTTATAGTTTGACTTGAAAAGTTTAAAAGGCAAGCATTTGGAGTCTTGCTTACATAATGCATAATGCACATACAAATGACATAATATTTAAATGAGATCTCTCTTGTATTGCAGCCTAGTCTCAATGCTACAGAAATAAATGTGAAAATGTGCTAAAATTTAGTTTTAAAATGTTCATTTAGCAGTATCTTTCCTCTTAGGTTTGAGTGGTTGGCAGTAACAGATGGTAAGACTGCCATCTTCTGGTAAATAGCGAAACTCCATTTGCAGACAGCTTTTACAAAATGGGTCAAATTGCATGAAATGGTTAGTAGTGGAGATTTATTTATATTATTGAGCTGATGTTAAAGGTTCACTTTTTGCTCTTCACCATAAGTGAGACAATAAACACCACTGGATATCTTTAAAAATAAATTGGGACATAAGTATGCATTGTGCTTTATGCATGTTTGTACATGAAACAAATCTACATATTTTGGTTATTTGTTTTAAGTTAGTGAATGTCAACTGTAAAGGCACATTTGATCATTGGTAGTGACTGGTACCTAATTAAAATACATTATAATGTCATTATCATTGTTATGTTATCATCTAAAGTGCTTATACTGATCCCTGTGACCTGCAGTGTCAGGAAATTAGAAATTGTTCAAATTAATCTTCTTTAAAAATAATGCTTATTAAATTACTGTTTAGCCTGTAGGTTCACTGCTACACCATCAGAGGGCAGACTATTAAAAAGAATCTTTTGTTTCAAAGAACCGATTTAAAAACTGTACGGTGTAATTTTAGTATCATGTGGTTCCAAATTTCACATCATGCCGTATTTAATAGTTTGAACGTTCCAGTGAAATCTATCTTGACAGGTATTTCATATGTATTTCGTATTAAGCTGTTTAATAAGTGTTGTGGTTGGTTGGTTGAGTGAGTGAGTTGTTGACTCGAGAATCACCTGGAATGGTCCACGCGATTCACAGGAAAGACTCGACTCGAATGAACGATTCATTAATGAATCGGACATCGCTATTTATCGTGACATATTATCAAGTTTTCAGATCTCTGGATTATCTTAAATCTTTGTATTGTTACCCAGGGAGAAACGATATTGTCCACAGAGGTAATGTACCGCATATTTGGTCGTTTAATTCATTATTTTAGCAACTTACAGCTGGCAAACTAGTCTCATGAAGTTCACCTTGACAGGTGAAAAATACATACAGTAATGCTCCCCACACTCTAGCCTAAAAATAAGTCTGAACTGAAAGCATTTTAGGAGAAATACAAGACTGCACACCATACTAAAAACATAAATATGGCGTGAAACATGCTATTGATTGACTGGCCTTAACCTTACCTCAGCATCCCCCAGAAACAAGCCAACGACGACGGCAAAAACAGCGAAGATAGATAGTTTGTGGCAATTAATTAATGGTGAAAATTCTGTTCTTTGTTTCCTAATTAAAATATCTACATTGGACCAATGAGCTGTTCAAAACCTACCCACTCCTGATGAACCGTGTGTTTACTTACTGGGTATATATACATGAATACCTCTGGTGGTTTCAAGAGGTAGGTTAAATGTTTAATGTGACTCATTAATTTTTACCTTTTTCCTCGTTTTTAAAATGTAGACTACATTGTACAACCTGCTGTACTTGAAATTGTTTGCAATTCATCGTGTATAATATATATAGAGTGTTTTCACAACTCGTCATCAGTCGGCCATATTGGCGGCACTGAATGTAAACAATACCACTGAACCGAACCAAACTCGCATATTTTGCTGATTATTGCTGATGAAAATGATCAATTATTGTAATGTTTTGGGCTGTACTAATCTGTTGGACCGGGACAAAAACATTTGGAGTACTATAGACTGCCAACAGTTATAACAAATCAAGGAGAAAAGTGCAAAAAATTGTCTGAGGAACAAAAGGCGTTTGTTCTTATAATTTCTGGTCAGGTAGGTGAAATTTTAGGCTAATATCTTAATTAATACCGTTTGTATGTATTTTTACCACCTATTAACTTTAGTTTGTCAAAATATTGCGTCCTTCTTTATATCATTTAGCAGCTTCCACATGTTTTTTACATGGTTTAGACAGCATAAATTAGCAAAACGATATATTCAGTAGTACATTAACCGTGCAATACATGCTGTTGTTTACATCTGAATACCTCCAATATGGCTGCGCAACTGTAACTGACTACACCGTGATGCAAGTGCAAGCCCTCAATAATCTTCACAAGTCATCAGACCACACCAGACGTTTAAAACCAAACTTTTTTTTAATACTAACAAAGAATCATCTCAACTACTTGTACATGGCTACCATGAATATTTGTACAAAAATGCAGTAAAAATATTATTGATTAATATATACAGATATGTCTCCTTAGTGTCGGCAGGCAGGACGCACATGTAGATGACAAGAACACCAATGGTCTTGCACGAGTATACACAATACAGATATTGTTTCCCAACATCAGTGACACTAACTCCAGATCAAAGACTTTTAAGAACAGAGATAATATCATGTTTTCAGGAATACATGAAAAATAAAAGGAAATACAGTTACTGAATGATACTGTGTACAGCCATGTGAATAAGAAAGTGCAATACAGAACAATACAAAAATCTTAAATTACATGACGGTAAGGAAGGCTGGCAGCGTGTGAGACTGCGATAGATTTTTGTCGTTGTGACGAGAGAATATGGGAAGAGCTGATTGGCCTAGCAGGCAATAATAAATTGGAAGGGAAAGTCCAAGGCAGTGGACAGTCGGTTGGTATCGGTTGTGTTATATTGCTCACGTCCCATTCGTTTCCTCATTTATCCTATTGATGTGTACTGATCCTATGCCTCTTTTTTGTTTCAGAAAAGCGGACCAGAGTGTGCACTGCTAACCTTGCGAGCGCTAAATCAAATAAGGCTTGAGGCTGCGGTAGCATAAGGAAACATCTGTGTGTCACAATGCAGACGGTGATGTCGAACGAGAGCAGTAAGTACCCTGTTTCCAGAACAGTGCAAGAGTCACTGCTTCAGCGGGATGGGGTGTATTATTTCTACATTCTTTCAGGCTAATGGACACAGACGGAGGACTGGCAAACCGACAGCATTTGGACCAAGGAACAATCCAATTCAACAGGGATTTGAGGAAACATGGTTAGCAGATTATAAAATCTGTGGTAAGTCGTGAACACTGAAGAACAGACGTTTAAGCCTGATAACCTCCTTATTTTTACAACATACTCGTACAATAATACTTCAACGTAGGGCGTTAGTCAAGTATCACAGTAATGACACATCACAGTGTTGATGCAACTGTCCGGGATGGGTGCCATATATATATATCTTGGAAGAAATAATATAACCTTTATACCATAACTAATGCTTCCACGTGGTGCGTTTGCCGACTACTCGGGTTGTATAGTGCCTTTGCGACTCAGATGTACGGATATGGTTTGTGCGTGCCTGGATGTTATGTGTTGATATTTTTTAGGCACACCAAAAAGATACTGACTGATTAAGAAAGGTCGACATCACCTTCGTAACATTTGCTTTTTGTTACCCACTGTGTAATAGCACTTGGAAGATCTGTCTCAGGTGTTTACTTTGACATGATTAGAAATGAACTGAATGAAGTCTCACAGACTACAAGGAGAGCTATGGATTTGGACAACTACATTAAATTCTAGAAACGAGTAACCATGCATAATACAGACTTCATTAAATGACATCTGATTACCCATTGATGTCATCTAATCTGTAATGGGAGCTTACAGAAAAAAAAAAGTTCTTATAAGGGGCACAAGCACGACAAAAAAATATTCACATTGAGGAAGCAACTCATAGGTTCCATCAAAAGGTGCGATCAAAATCAGCTTATCGTTCGGAAAAGCATCGTTTTTCTGTAAGAACACTGTTGGCGAGACACGTAGACAATCATACACAGCGGGAACGTACAGTTTGCTATCAAAACATGCACTGGCCTGAAGGGAACGATTCTTGTGGTCTGCACTTTTTGCTGAACCGTTTGCCATACTAGGGTTATCTGACAGAAATTTGTTAGGCAAGATATATTTCTAAGGGTGCCACATGCAGCGCTGGTGTTTAGCCACATTTAGTGGCTAGCATGCCCTTATGAGAAACGTAATATTATTAATGGCTTGCTGGGTACAAATAGTACATAGTTGTGGTGCAAGAGCAATCAGCCAGTAGGCACATCTGACACTATCATGTGCCATGGCCCAGGAGCCAATCAGAAATGTGGGTGAGAGCTGGGACGGGTACATGCTGCCTCTAACTGGTGATCAGATGACATTACAACAGAGTCAGATTGGGAAAGAGTTACACAGAGCGGCCATATTTAACACAGAGTATTGCAACATAAAAAAAAAAATTGTGTGACAGCACATTGAGTATTGTATACATGTGTGTGCTGAATGAGAAACACAGATCAGAGTCCCTCAGACCCTGGTTGTGTGTTTGATAAGGTTCTGAAGGAGGGTGGCAGAGGTCCTGTGAGGGAGATGGTGGAGGGAATAAATCCTCCTGACTCTGTGGAGCTGTAGAGTTCAGTGTGAGACTGGCAGGTCTGGGCGTCGGGTCTGGATGATTTTTGGTTTAGGGTTGTTCTTTGGTTCCTCCTCTTCATCCGTGTCGCTGTCGCACACGTGGACCACCACGCTGGGCGTAGACTCTGTGCCTGCATGTAGCTCAAACTTCTCACCTGTGTGCAGAAGAGAAGAATCTGTCAGCACTTTGGAGTTTCTGGCTAGTATATTGAACAGTGATAATATTTGTTCACAAATACTTTATATAGACTACCAGTCAAAAATTGTTCATGTTTTTTTTTTTTTTAAAGAAGTCTCTTCCGCTCACTGCATTTTATTTGATCCAAAGTACAGCAAATTTTAAAAATATTTTTACTATTTAAAATAACTGTTTTCTATTAATATATTTTAAAATGTAATTTATTCCTGTGATTTCAAAGCTGAATTTTTAGCATTATTACTCCAGTCACATAATCTTTCAGAAATCATTCTAATATTCTGATTTGGTGCTCAAACATTTATTATTATTATTTTTTTTTATTATTATTATTATGTTGAAAACAGCTGTAATGTTAGAAATGTCTTTATCATCACTTTTGATCAATTTGAAGCATCCTTGCTAAATAAAAGTATTAATTTCTATAATTAATTGATCATGTGACTGGAGTAATAATGCAAAAAATTCAGCTTTGAAATCACAGGAATAAATTACATTTTAAAATATATTTAAATAGAAAACAGTTATTTTAAATAGTACAAACATTTTAAAATTTTACAGATTTTGCTGTACTTTGGATCAAATAAATGCTGGTTTGGTAAGCAGAAGATCAAAAAAACATTAATCTTACTGTTCCTTACTGTTTAATTTTATAAATTAAAATTTTTAGTAAGTTGGTACGATTTTTAAAGAAGTCTCTTATGTTCACCAGGGTTTTTTTTTTTGGAAATACAGTAAGAATAGTAATATTGTGAAATATTATTAGAATGTAAAATTAATGCTTTCTATTTTAATATATCTTTACATGTAATTTATTCCTGTGATAGCAAAGCTGAATTTTCAGCAGCTATTACGCTAATTATTATCTTTCTTATTATCATCCAAGTTAAAAACTACTGTGTTTTTTGGAATTATATTATATTAATATAAATCTTAAAGTTTTGAATGGTAGTGTAGGTATCTATTGCTGGTCATTATTATATCGGTATTGTGAAAATGATCAAATATAGCTAGAAAAAGTGCATTTTTGCATTAAAATTTCTTTTATTCTAATTGGCTTGTAGTGTTGTTTTGTACTGCATTGTATTCAGCGTCCAACGTTGAATAAGATAAGATCATCAACTTTCCACTGCATTATTAAAAACAATATATGTATAGTTTTTTTGCATTTTTAATTGGTCATCTGAAAACCAAATGTTAGCAGTGTCATTTTGTTTAGATATGTAACTTTCACTCCGCGATATTAAGCATGGATTTTCCAACTTAAGACTTTGAATCACTATATAACTGTGTGATTGTTAGTATTGCAGGAGAAAACACTTTTTTACAATAATTTCTACTGCAATACTAACAATCAAGCCTAGAGGGCGCTCTCTCTCCAGAGGGAGAAGAGTAAGGCTATTTTAGGCTGGCTATAATTGCGGTTTTGCCAGAGAAAACCTGCAATGATCCATAGCATTACCAGCATTAAACTTATATAGAGAATCCGTTAGGGAACGCTGCTCTATATCCAGTGCTGAAAATCCTTGTAACACTACCAGAATGAAAACATAAAAATCCACAGAGCCTGTCAGTCAGAGCGGTCTGGAGGGGTTTCCACATTTCACGTAATTAAAACTAGAACTGCACACATTCACAAGTGATAAGCTGCTTTTCTACATTTCCCCATTCCTGATGCACGAGGGCTGGATGAGTAAATATTTAAAATGTGCTGGATGAATACACTGTGTGTATGTTTGGAGGATAGAACAGAACAGGAAGCTGAATCAAAGTTTACCACTGTGCCTTTGGGTGGCATGAGTGTGCAGGGCATTGTGGTCACCCAGAGGATCCAGCACAATCTAAAGACCTTTTATCTTGTTTTTTGTTTTTTTTCTGGAAGTCTTTGGCTTTCACAGTCTTTCTTTTTTGCTATGTTTTTATCCTGTGTGCTCATATATTCTCGCACACAAGCAAACACGCACATCCAAACTTTTTATCTTCTCAGTGTTTTGACCTAATTCCTCTTTCGGTTACGCATCTTATGTTTTATTCATGCACAACGCACACGTTCAAACAATTCCTCAGCTATGTTCCTACAAATTTACAATCCCTCGCATTCCTCTTCTCCTGCATAGCCTCCTGAGGGCTCAGCCTCTCTCCGAAACCTGGGCATGACGTCAATGCTGCATACTGACGTCAAGGGTCAGACAGCCGAGGAGAGAAAGAGCGAGCAATCAAGCTCATTAACGCAGAGATGAAACCTCAAAGTCTTCCTAGACTGTAACAAACCTAACAAAAGGATAAGAATATACAGTTGTGTGGTGTTTGTGGTAATGTTGCACGGCTGTCCTTAATAAAGCAGCAAACGCGTGTCATTATTAAAACGGCAGTGATCTCATTGGCATGCGGAGCACATCTCTCCAGCTCTATCCTCCAATTCATGGGCGCCGCTCATCCAGAGCAGTGCGTGTTTGCATGACAGCTGTGCATCACTGAAGACCCACTAGCTGAGAAGGGGAGAGGTAGCGAGCGAGTGCGGCCACCGAAAGGCCAGATGGATTTTGTTCGGTTAGTGTAGGTTCAGTGGGCCGGCACAGGGAAACGGTGTGGGGTATTTTTAGAGCATTCCTTTGAAAAGGGGGCAAAACACTTCACTTCCCTTCATCCTTTTAAAGTCCTCCTCTCCAAAAACACAAATGACAATTTCTGCATTCCATAGCAACCGTCCCATAAATAACCCCGCTCTTCTGATTGAAAAAAACTTAACCCTTTATGGCAAGAACGCCATATAAGCAGGAGCGTACGAGGGAACAGATCCAATCTGATAAGCACAGCTGCAGACTGAATAACAGCCAGTGAATGGATAATGACTCACGCAAATTGCCGTGTATTTGGTGTCAGCCATCTGCCACCGTGATTGAAAATACTCTCAAATAAATAGTAAAAAGTAAGGAGCTATGCTGTACAGTACTTTGATCCGTTGATATTATACAAGTTTGAAATCTCTACAGTGGCACTATAATCTTTCATAGAGTCTGGGTTTCCACACATGTTGATGAGTGAGAAAAATTTATACCGTATTTATCCATGAAGCATGAATTCTAGTTGCACTTGCTAACATGAATGATAGTTTTACAGCATTTATTAATGCTGTTTAATGTTACTTTCTACATATTATAATCACTTTTAAAGGCATAGCTTACCCAAAAATTAAAATGATGTCATTAATTACCCTCATGTTGATCCACAACTGTTCTTTCAATCATCTTCAGAACACAAATTAAGATTTTTCATAAAATCCGAGAGCTTTCTGACCCTGCATAGACAGCAACACAACTGACATGTTCAAAGGTAGTAAGGACATTGTTAAAATAGTCCATGTGACATCAGTGGTTCAACTGTAATGTTATGAAGCTACGGTAATACTTTTTGTCCACAAAGAAAACAAAAATAACGACTTTATTCAACAATTTCTTCTCTTCCATGCATACAGTGCAGCTGACAAAGGAATTAATTGCAGAATTTTCATTTTTGGGTGAACTCGCCCTTTAACATTTTTAAGTTATATATTTGCACTATTTAATGATTATGAACAAACATGAATAAACAATAAACATGCAGTTTGAGGTCGTTAGTTTTTTTTTTTGTTTTTTTTTCAAAATATTTATATATATTATATAAATTCCTGTGAATTATTTTTTTTTCAGGATTTTTTTTTATAAATAGAAAGAAAATGTATTTGATCAAATGAATGCATACTTGCTGAATAAAGGTAATACTTTTTTAAAATAAAAAAACCCTTACTGACCCCAAACCTTTGAAAGTACTGCAAAACAGTTATATTCTAAATAATCCATTTAAAATAACTTTTTTAAATATTTATATATTTAGAAATGTAGTATGAATGAATTCCTGTGATTTTTTTTTTTTTTTTTTTTTTTTTTTTTGGGATTTGTTGATGAATAGAAAGTTCAAATGAAAAGCATTTATTTGAAATCTCATAACAGTTTAAATGTCTTCACTTATAATTTTGATCAAATTCATGCGTCCTTGCTGAATAAAACTTCTTTCAAAAAAAAAAAACCCAACTGACCCCAAACTTTTGAAAATACTTCAAAACAGTAAATTATCCATTTATAAAATTTTATAAAATACCTTTTTTTTTTCAATTTTAAAATATTTAAAAAGGTAATGAATGAATTCTTGTGATTTTTTTTTTTCCGCAAGATTTGTTGATAAATAGAAAGTTCAAAAGAAAAGCATTTATTTCTTATATCTCATATCTCATAACATTGTATATATCTTTACTGTCAATTTTGATTAAATGAATGCATCCTTGCTGAATGAAAGTAATAATTTCTTTCAAAAAAACCCCTCAAACTTGCGAACAGTAGTGTAGTAAAATTAACCAAAATGAATTAAATGCTGTCAAAAAGGTTAATCATACTTAATGTATTTTTATGTATTTATTAAATTATTACTATTATTATTATTATATCTGGAGTATTCCTGAAAGCATAAAATTAATATTTGTTAATTAATTTCTGCTGCTTGTTAGCTCAGGATAGTCTGTAGTGAAGGGTTTGAAATTGTTTGTGTTCTCATAGAGCCATTTATTATGTGCAGTCAGTGTGCTGACATCATTTTCGTGCACTTCCAGAGTCATCAGTCACATGGCATTTAGCACAGGTGAAAAATGTACATCAGAACTGAAATGTACATATTTTAATTTGTGTACTTTTGGGTTAAAGTATTTTTAGGTGATAGTAGAAGCTATTGTGCTTTACAGTTCTCACATTTATGCAAAAAAATAGCTATAGCACATGGTTTGAGCTCTGAAATAAGCACAAGTATGAAGCGTAAGCTCTCTTTATGTCCTAGATCAGTTTCACAGGTGTTCCTTCCCATAGCTCTTGTGCTTTGTGTATCTATAAGAACCCTTTTTGGGCCCTGCACAGCACACATGCTTGGCTCCAGGTCTGTTATCTAAGCGTCCACAGATGCAGCAGGAATATTTCATTAAGTGCTTTTGCTTTCTCAGGGTAAAGCGGCTGGGTATGCGCCTTGTAAACAGAGCAGGGAACAACAAAAGCGCTTTGCTTTAATGAGCTGGAGTGTGTACGTGTATTGTCGTACTGTACAATTTCAATGTGAGCCGTGTGGAAACGCAGCCTCTCCGACACAAACGTGTGTATGGAAACACGCCTAACAATGGAAAAAAAAGCTTCCTTCCACAACAACCACAATCATTATTGCCATCCGACAGCAGTCTAACGCAGTCGAGGTGCCTGGGCTGAATGGGCTGTTTGTTTAGCTTGCCACATGGTTCCACTTGAGTGCTGTTGATTGCTCACTAGTTTGTATCGTCTCCTCTGTTCCCTAATTGCCTTCAATTGCTATTAACATGCGCCGGCTTTGTGACTGAAGGCCGTCATGGGCAGACAAGGTCAACGCGACCGTCAACAGCCAATAACCTTACTTTTTTGGTGATGCATGAATGTCTGTGCTGGGGTATTTGCATAAGGCGATCTGATTGGCTGACACCTGCATTGGCGTTTAAAAAGTTTAAAGTTTTTTTAACTTCTGCTGCGATCAGTGCCAGTGGCGTGACGCAATGGAGCCACAATTCTGTTTGGCAATATATATCTCATTTAAAGTAAATGAGATGCTCGTAGTGTGTTTCCAGCCTCTGCCGTCTCAATATACAAGTGCATGAACACATTCTGCTCTTAGAGTTACTTCATAAGCATTTTACTGTTTCTTTTGAGAAAAATTATCATCATAAAGGTCTTCACAGCAACCCATCAAAATAAAAGTAAAGTTTAGCTTGAAGAAACTGTGACAGAAATATATTACTTAATGTAATGATAGCACTACTATTAATAATAAGACCATTATTAAAACATTATTTTTTAAGGAATATTTACCAGAGAAATGATTTACCAGAAAAATGTAAATGCACAACATGGTATTTCTGGGGGAAAAAAATAAAAAATAAAATAATATATATATATTTTTTTTAAATAAAACCAGTTAGTTAGAGATGTTTTGATTATTAAAATTTTATAAAACCATTGAAATTTAATCCAGAAAATGTATGAAAAACACAGAATTTGATAAAAATAAAACTAAATTAGAAAAAAAATTTAGTTTGAAAATTTAGTTTTAAGTTGTTGTTTTTTTTTTTAATTTTTAATAAATTGCTATTAAATTGTGTATGTTTCATGATTTCAATTAATTAGAAATGCTTTTTTGATTAATATTTTTTAATTGAACAGTTAAGCAGAAAAATTAAAATTGGGGGAAAAAAATAGAATCCAGAAAAATGAGAAGAAAAAAGATAAATAAAACAGAAAAAAGGCCTTGTTTAACTTGGTTCAGTAACCAAGCTGCTCTTTCTTCATTTAAATTCCTCTGTCAAGCAATTAAGTGGTAATCAATAACAATAATGTACTGTTCTCTAAATTCATGCTTAATTGACATTAAATTTAGTAGCTTAAAGACTTAAAGCAGAGGATTAATTGTTAAATGTGTCTCAAGATGCCAGCTTGATCTCTGGAGTGCGATCTCCCGTCCTGTAATTCCGTTCAAATTGATTTTATGCAAGCATACATACACTCAGTGTGACTTTTTATCCTCAGACAATTTATGTGTGGCACTGATTTAATTTTGCAAATGTGACTCAATCTAATGTGACAATTAAGTGTTGTTGTTAGTCAAAAAGTCAACAAATTTGAATTTCTTATAATTTTTTTTGGTACTCTGTTCTAAAAACCCATTCCTACTCATCAAATGAAAGAGGTGGTTTCCATTAGCATATAATTAGTCACAAACACAAGCATTTTATCAGCATTATGCAATAAGCAGAGAATAACACATAAACAAATTGAAAACTATTCTTTCTATTGCCTGTCTGTGGCTTCTCATTTCACCCTAAACATGTGTAAACACTCCTGGTTGGCTGACCTCAGAGCAGGCTGTGAAACCACCAGAGAAGTGAAGTGGTTTCAATGTCCCACTCTGGGATTATGCAACTCTGAATGGCTATCTTACACAACCTCCCAGCAGCCATTGAGGGGATATGGCCACTTGATACAAATCTAGCATTGCTGTGTATGTTTGTATATCTGTGTGTAGTAGTAAGTGTTGTATGTGTCACTGTGATGTAAAACAGCGTGATATGCAAGCTAGGCTGCATTTTTCCATCAAGCATGTTGTGTTGAAGTGAGCTAAATTGAGCTTTTAAAGGGACAGTTCACCCAAAAATTTTTATTCTGTCATTAATTACTCACCTACATGTCATTTCAAACCTGTAAAACCTTTGTTCATCTTCAGAACACAAATTAAGATATTTTTAATGAAATAGCTAGCTTTCTGATAGCTTTCTGACCCTGCATAGACAGCAATGCAACTCGTTCAAGGCTAGAAAGTTAGTAAGGACATCATTGAAATGGTCCATGTGACATCTGCGGTTTAATCTTAATTAAAGTCTTACATGAGGGTGAATAATTAATGACAGAATTTTCATTTTTGGCTGAACTATTCCTTTAAGGCTTTGCTGGTTAGCATGAACACTCAGTCCCTGCAAAATCCTGTAACGTTTGCCTTATTGGTCGAGTTTACATTTGTTAAAATGGGGTCAGGTTATACTGTGTGAGATAAAATAAGTGTTTTAAAAAGATGAGACAACGACAAAAGTATAGTGAAAATGAGGGTGATGCTGGAATGGTAAGTCCTTAAAAAGCTCCTCAATCCAACATGTAGTTTGGTCAGTGACCCTGATCGTTTGACATGCTGGATTGAGGAGCTTTTTAAGGATTTACCATTACAGCATCACCCTCATTTTGGATTATCACTTTTGTTGGACTGTATATACACCAGTGGACACTTTTATATTGGAACTTTCGACACGCTGGATTTCTTAAGGACTGTTTTATTGGTATGGAACTGAAAGACTCTGTGCTTTTAACAGCCTAGGATTTCTATTGTTTTATTGTGTTGTTTTAAGTTCCTGGTATATTTGTGTAAATACACTTTATTTATTCACTATACTTTTGTCGTTGTCTCATCTTTTTAAAACACTTATTTTATCTCACACAGTATAATCTGACCCCATTTTAACAAATATAAACTCGACCAATAGGGCGAACGTTACAAGACATCTATCTTCATTGACAGATATAATTATTTTAACACTTCTGTTTGTCATTGTCTCGTTAGTTCCTTTCATGTCAAAAGTCAGGAAGGTTGTTGGTGAACGGCTTGAAGCTCCGCATGTTTTTGTGGTGCTATCAGTGTCGTCAGACATATGAATTGATATAAACAATAATTAAATAATAATTAAATTAAGTTACTTTTTGATTGGTGTTTGAATTCATTTAAGAAATAATCATTAAATAACTAAAAAATTAAATTACAAAATTGTATTAGTTTAAATAAAATGTACATTCAAAATTATTTAATTAATTATTTAAATTCATTCATATGCTTCACAAAAATACATCATTGTATTTTGGGTGCAATTTTTTTTTTTACTAAGGGACAAGTGAAAATTATTTTGCTGATGCTGTTAATATGTTAATAAGGGAATTTTTATGAGCTGCATTGGTCCAGGTGATATGTGACCTGATCCTACTACAATGAGTATCTTAGATGCGACTCTCATTGTCCTAGATCTGGTTGTGCCATCTGCATGTTAGCCTTGCATCTCACAGTGTCTCATATTATCACAGCTTTAAAGGCTTTTAACTATGTGAAGTATTAGTCTGAACAAAGTAAGCGATGTAACGCACTGATAAGCTATGACTCATTTATTTGTCACTTAACTCCATAAATAATATAGGTTAAACCATCATAGTTATGCTTAAACATCCTTCATACTTAGTTAGCGAGAGCCAGACAGAGAGCGATTTAGAATTCAGCAGGATGTTTTCACAGGATTTTTGAAATTGATCCCTTGGGGGTTTGATGGCTGAGAGTCCATAATGCCAAGCCCTGTTGCATAATTCAAATGTTCCTACTCCATAATCCCCGAACGCCTTTTACACTGTCAGCTAAAAATAGACCAAACAAACAGAGGGTGACATTCAGTATTGACCTGGTTCCATAAGTGATGCACTGCCAACCGGAGCTTTTAGGCCTGGTTTCCCTGTGGCTGAGTACTGTCGTATACTCACGTGCTTGACATGTTTTAAAGCTCCTCGATTGCAAAATGAGGCGAGAAGGACTGAATGTGCCGAGCAGCTGTTTAGAAGGGAACACAAGACGATGATGCGTTTGCCAGGGCAGCAGATGGATCAGGCTGAGTGATATAATGCTGACAAATTTAGACGCATTACGAGAAACCGCATGGCACTCTTATGGGTAAAAAAGTCTCTCGGATAGATTGTTTAGTCTAAACCAGCTGGGAAAATAACTGACAATAACAATGTGTTTGACTTGAATTTGGAAAAATAGAGTCTGCAGATAAAGGTTGATGGATTCAGAGCAGTTCTGAGCTGATGGCTGGGATTGTCTAGCATTATTGGAAATCGTCAGAGGGCAGATATTCAGTCTGCGTCGTTTATACAAGGTCATTGGCATGGGCCTGTTGATACAGCTTTGATGGAGAAGAATGATATTCATGAGGCATGATTCAATGATGGCAGATCTGGCTGTGCTGATGCATTATACATGACTGATATGGTAAGAGGAAGTCTGCAGAGAGCTCTCTAGATTTTTTTTGCTTTTTCTACACAGAGAAATCCTATTCGGAACTAATTTTGTCTTATTTTATGGTTATATGAAATTAGATAAATTTACTTGAGAATCAACACAAGATATTATTAAGATATTTTAATTTTAGTAATATGAGTGTACATTATTTTGTCTTATTGCACTGGCAGGTATAAAGCAGTTTAAATCATGGAAAAATATGCCAATCCAGTAAGACAAATTGGTCTTATATTCAAGATATGAAAAAAAGTCTTGTGTGAGCATGAAATGAAAATTCGTCTGTTTTTTGAATGCATGTTATTCATTATATGTGACCCTGGACCACAAAACCAGTCTTAAGTAGCATGGGTATGTTTGTAGCAATAGCCAACAATACATTGTTTGGGTCAAAGTTATTTATTTTTCTTTTATGCCAAAAATCATTAGGATATTAAATAAAGTCTTTTCCTAAATATTTTTCCTTAAATATTGTCTTATCCTAACAAACCATACATCAATGGAAAGCTTATTTTTTCAGCTGTATGTATAAATCTCATTTTAAAAAAATTGACCCTTATGACTGGTTTTGTGTTCCAGGGTCACATATTGTGAATGACTCATCCATGCATATTTTGTATTTATTTGTTTATTTAAACCTTGTGTTTTTTTATTAAAATACCATAATTATCCAGTAAAACAAAAAGACTGCTCTGGTGACGTGCCAGATGTTTCTGATTATTTAGTCTGCTTACAATCGACTATAAACCTTTCATTCAGATCTACGCTCATCCAATCAACAATCAATGGATAGATTAATTTATACAGCCTGAAATATTGAAATGTATATGTGGAAATTAACATTTTCTAAGATTAATAAATGATTTAAAAGTATTTGTTTTTAGTTCATATTAACCGTTGCATGATCTCAGCGCATTGCAAAGTGTTTCCTGTATTGCTTGGCTTATTGGTTTCCATGATGGTCATAAAATTACCATCTGCTACCATAGTACCACCACAGTGTTTTTTTTGTGAGGGTACAGTAGCGGTGGACAATGGAAAGACAAGAACAAAGATGATTTATGGCTAACCTAACTGCAGAGTTACATAACCTTATAGAAGAACTGTCATCATATGTAATTTAATACATGATGCTATAAAAAACCCAGACAGAAAATTCACGGTAGCCCGTTAATTGGGAACTAGAGATGCCCAGAATCACTGTAAAGGTCACACAGCGGTGCTTTGTAATGTGCTTATTTACTCCAAGATGGCTGAGCTGGTCCTGTGAGGGCCAGGGCACTCACAGGCCCACTGTATGAAAGTGTGTGTGGTCCATACCAAACATAGCCCCCCATCTGCACTGTCAAACACCCAGATAAACAGAAGCATCTACACGGCAGCTTTAAACAAAACACATTACAGCTCCACAAGCACTGACTACAGTAACCGCTCATCAGGACACAGTGGGAGTCACACACACACACACACACATACACACTCCTGAAGGTCAGCTGAAGAAAAGTGTGCATTGATTAGGAGCAGGATGGTGGACGTAATCACCTGCACTGCAGTGAAGAGGACAATTCAAGACAATAGCTAACCGAGTAAGTAATGGCTGTGCTTGATTTGAGAGGATAAGGATTTGCAGTATGCTACGTGACGTCCTAGCACGTAAGCCTGAACTTTAGGTAAGACCGTTCATACCAGTGCATGATGGACCAGGATGATAGTGCCAAAAAAAAAGGCAAAGGTTTAGAGAAAAGACTGGTGAGTTGTAACTGACCTGGGCCAAGCTTGGCAACTGCATAAAGCAGGTCGTAGTTAATGACTGGTGTGGCCTCGTCAATCTGTTGCCAGCCAACTGGAGGTGAGCCAGGAGGAGAGATGAGGAACTGTTTGGAAGGCTGGGGAGGAGCCAGGTGCAAATTGTCTCCTTCGGATACTGGGTTCTGCACCTAAGAGCCAAAGAGTGTGTTAGTCCAGGATACAGTCAAACAAAGGTCGGACTGGAACACTTGATGCTGGGATTAATCCAGATGTTTCACAAGTAGTCACAGCAAATGTGTGCTACATGTTCAAAATCTGAGGACTTTGTTTTTGAACATTCTACATTAACCTTCTCTCTATCTATCGTTCTGTCATTCTGTCTATCATTCTCTCTATAAATTGCATTGAGATTGGGATCCTGCGGGACCCAACGCAAATCTTGCAGGAGCAGGCGGTTTTTACCTTTGCTGCAGGTGGGAGTGGTCCTGCCACATCCTTTGATTTGGCACATAACAGGAAAGATGGAGTTACATAAACACTAGCCATGTGTAACGGAGGCCATTGCTGTGTGAGTAAACCTCAATCCTCTGATCTCAAGAGATGCACAAGAGACTGATGCTAGAGTCTGCATTTTTTTTAGCGTCCTTGTTCGCGGACCTGCCTCCCATGCTGGAAATGCTGGTTTGAATCCTGCTCGGGTGAGTAGAACTGGAGGGGTTTCATTAGGGGCTTTCGCATGGGAGGAACCTTTTCATAGTTCCAAGAACTATTAGTTATTTTGGTGTGTTCACACTGCAGGAACTAGAAGCATATTTGGTTCTAGGAACTCTGTTTGGGGGAACTAAATTAGCTTCCACTTCAGAGTAGGGTCTAAAACAGTTCTATAGGAACTAAGGCTGATGATACACGGGGGACACTTTTTGAGCAATGTTGGCGGCTATCTTTGGAGACACAGGGCCCAAGACTGATCTAAATTATCCAGACAGAAATTTGGTACCAATCCACAATGGGAAAGTGCCCAAGCAACATTGCTCAAAATTGGCAAAATTGATCAAAAAGTTGCCTTGTGTATCGTCAGCCTAACAGTGACGTAAGTGTAGGCTGTTGGCTCATACAAAATGTCGGCTACCTGGCATTTTTAAAAGCCGTATAAAAATATTTACTTCACGAACATAGAAAACAGCGATAACGGCATTTAACTACCTGCTGTCTGCAGCATTGTTTTCTTTTCTCAGCCTTGATGATATGTAAAACACATCAAGTTGTCATAGGAGATTTAGTCAGATGTTAATCGCATAAATTGCGCATTTATATTCCATGTTATCATGACAACTATGAGACACAACAAAAACAGCTCTGATCACGGCATCCTCCATTCACTGGTTGACGATTGTAAATGCTGGGAATAAAGATGCCGCTGTTGGCTGCTTCAGAGTTCCTGCTGCCGGCGCGAATACAAAAAGGAAACTGGCTCGAGGGAGAAGTTGGTTCTCTAGGAACCATCATGCTGGCTTGTTTTTAGAACTACACAGTGTGAAAGCCTCTATTGGTGCCATGACCCTGGTGGGAGTGAGGTCAGCTGGTAAGTGCTGTATGGTAAACCCCACTCCCCTGATCTCAACTGGCGCACTTGCAACTGACGCGGTCTTTAGCATCCTTGTTGGTGCACCTGCCTCCAATGCTGGAAATGCCAGTTCGAAACCCACTTGGAGCGGGGAAGGTGAGTAGTACCGGAGGGTTTACATTGGTGCCGTGACCCGGATGGGAGTGAGGTTTCCAGGGGTTAGTGTAACGGAGGCCAGCTTATAAGTGCTGTGTGGTAAACCTCACTCCCTTGAACACAACAGGCGCACTAGCGACTTGTTAGCGCGCCCGCCTCCCATGTCAGAAATGCTAGTTTGAATCCTGTTTGGAGCAGGTAGAACCGGAGGGGTTACATTGGTGCCGTGACCCGGATGGGAGTGAGGTTTAGAGGGGTGAGTGTAACGGAGGCCAGCTGGTAAGTGTGCAGGTGAACCTCACTTCACAAGAGACACACTAGCAACTAACGCTAGAGGCTGCGGTCTTTAACGTCCTTCGCACATGCCTTTCATACGCTAGTTAGAATCCAGCTGGGAGTTAGTGAGGTGAGTAGAACTGGATGGGTTACACTTCCCAGGGTAGTTGATGTTACATGGTGTTTGGTCGTACATGATTACATTACTTGCCCACTGCGGCACCACCCCACAGTCGTTTTTGCTTTTTTATTGAAATAAAACCCATTTAGTTCAGTTGGAAAACATATGCTACAATTCTAAACTGTAGCATCTGCTTTGCTTGATACCTGAGGCGCAGGAGTCAGATTTCACTGATCATGGGTCGAGAGTTAGGAGAGATGACTGACAGGACCATAGTGGAGGATTTTCTGCTCAACAGATCCTGAACTCATTGACAAATATTGCATCTTGTGAAATTTGCTTCCTTACACAGAGTATGCGTGATCGCAAAATCAAAATCGAAAGTGAAAGTGAACAGTCAGCGCTCATTCAAAAGTGATTTCAGTACCTTGTATATTGATAGTGGCCATCTATCTATCTGTCTGTCTATCTATCTATCCATCTATCTATCTATGTTCAGGCATGGTACTATAAGTTTTTTTTATATCTTTTCTGGTAATTTGCGATTCCATTTGGTGGCAAGGAAATTGCACAAACTCACCTGGGCAAAGTAGAGTTTAAGTTTCTTTCCTCTGAAAGGTGTCTCGTGCAGCTCTATTCTAGCGCTGGCCGCTGCTTTGGGGTTACTGAAATTGATTCGTACACGTCGGAAGCTCTTAAACTGCTGGAACGTCACACCCTCATCGTATGCAAGGAAGAGCGCCTCAAACATTTCCTGAAAGACAAAAAATAAACAAGGTAGATTAACAAGGGATAAATGTTTCAATTCCGTCCACTGGCAAATGTCAAAGCATGAATAATTCATATGCCTTCATAGAGGACAAAGAAAGTCAAGTATGCTTTTTGTACTTTACAAGCAAGACCTGTTCCACCAATATCAGTCTTATCAGGGCCATGAGAGAATGATTGCGATTATTGTCAGCATATTGCTGACAGGATGAACGTCATTGTATTCTTTATGGGACAAAGCAGTCTTTGAACTAGGCACGCCTCACAGAACATCCAATAAGCTCAGCCAGAACTGGATCCTTTTGGAGAGACAGATTGGCTGAGTCTGTTATGACACTTAATGTTCATTTCCTGTGCAGGAGAGGAACTGATTTAAGCAATTATATCTGCAGCTTGTCTCTCATGTCTCTCAGTTCAGTAATCAGTCCTGCTGGACCTGGGGAACCCTTAACACTTTCAGCCTTATCTGTTAAAGAGAGGATTTTCCCAAATCAGATGTTTATCCCTGCATTCTAACCTTCACCATGACAACTTTAAGGGATAGTTCACCCCCAAATTAAAATTTAGTCATAATTTAATTAATAATTATGAAGTTCTTGTAGCTCAAACTGTAGAGTATGGTTTTGACTCCTAAGAAAAGTAAGTACTAATAAAATACATACCTTGAATGCAATATATTTTGCTTTGGATAAACATGTCTGCTAAATGCATAAATGTAAATTTACTCTCCCTCATGTTTATTCAAATCAGCATTTCTTTTTTGCTTTATAGAACACAAAAGAGTGGTTGTGCTTGTGGTTTAAAGCAGGTTTCGCAAACCCCTTCCATCTTAATGAATGACTTGTACTGGGACTGGAAACAGTACTTTAACAAAAGCTTTAAAACTGTTTAAATAGCTTATTAAGTAAAAACACACTGTTATGAAAAACTCCTTCAGAGTAGCATCTGAAACAGGATTGCTGGAATAGAAACACCTTAGACTGATTAGTATTTTCCAAAAAAAAACGTCATCAAATGTGCGTAGGCTATCACATTCCTGATTTGATTGTTCGACTTAGTGAGGTATTTAATTGCATTATTTTCAGAGACCTGTTAAAACGGCTAACGTCTCAGTGGTGGGTTTGCTTTGCCTTTTAAAGGCATAGCACATAAGCACTTGGAAGTGAGGCCAATGTGTACACCAAAAATAGGTATTCAACATGAAACCCTCAAATATGCCCTTAAATTCTAGCCGACCGCTGGTGAAACACTTCAGTGTGACGACAAACAATCTAAAATGTGAAACACCTAACACAGGACGGTAAATATTAAAATTATGGGGTTTAAGAGACGTGCTTTGTTTGTATCAGAAATCAAGTTCAAGGCCAAAAAGGTGGTAAGAACATCACTGAAATAGTCCATGATAAGATGTCCATGAGAACAGTTTTTGTGTGCAAAGAATACAAAAATAACAACTTTATTCAGTGTCTTTGACGCACGTTCATGACAATACCTGACAAAGTACCACAAAAAGCTTTGCAACTAGTCCCAGTTTACTTGAGTTCAAGACTGCCGCTTTAGGGGAAGCATCTTCTGGTAAGTGTACAATTTGTTGCTTTTGATAAAAACATCTTCTATAAATTACTCGTTACTGTCAGTCACCAGAGATTTTGCTCAGTGCTTTACAACACACAGAATCTAAAGTTGTCACTTTCAGCATCAGGAAATAGTGAATGTGCTCAATAAAAATGTCCAGAGACGAGGAAAGATGAAAGATTAGAGGCACTCGCTGGTACTCTCCAGCAGAGACAGATGGATAGCCGAGCCAGTTTTCTTCCACGGCGTCAATTCGCCAAACACCTTGTATCCTGTCACAATCTGTGAGAAACCTCCAGCATATTCCTTCATCTCAAAGCCAAGAGTGAGTGTCCCTAGAGATGACAGCTGTGGATATGTCGTGTCCACCACGCGTCAGGACGTGAGGTGTATCGGCACCGACAGCTGGGCTCATTCTGAATGGCTCAGCAATGACAGGTGACACCAGATGAGTCCATGAGAGACTTGCAGTGCATATGTGCACTGTTTTTATACTCCAGGTTTCTGACTCAGCACTTCCCTGAAGTTTTACAAGATGTCAAGTGCGTACAGAGCTAATTATAGAACAAGAACTTGATGGCGTGTGAAATGCAGAACAAAGCACATTCGTCTGATTCACTGCACCTTGAAATGAGATCATTTACTACCATCACAGCACTGCTGGTCACCAGCATATGTCGAGTTTTGGATGCCGGTGTCCCTATCAGGCATCTTAACTTGCTTAATTAGCCTCCCTTGGTCATCCAGCATCATGCTGGCCTTTTTAGCAAGGCAGTCAGACATTTCCCAATTTCTATTGTGAGAAATGGCTTTGCATATACGAGCTGAATTTTCAGTGGCGCAGTGTAAAGGACATTCAATTCTTTCACAATTCAGACTAGGTTTATTTCTCCAAGTATCTTTTAATAAAACATTCAAATAGTCCTTATGTGAACTAGATTTTATTATTATTAATATTATTGTATTTTATTGCTATGGGTTACGTGGTGTTATGTTCTTTTTTTGAGAGCTTTCAGCTGATATTTCAAAGCTAAGTATTTGTAGTGGAAATAAATCACATTCCTTTACAAATATGGACACCAAGATGAAGGGAGGAGGATGAAGGGTTATGTGCAGTGGAATATTTTACCACTGGCTTTCTAAAAATATTACTTTATCTAATCATAAAAGGATCTGTGGAATGATGTATTTACAATTTTTTCCTAAAAACCTTAAAGAACTTTGATGCATAGTAGTTTCTCCAGCCACAGTAGATTAATCAAACACACACACACACACATATATATGGAGCCTATAAAATTAGACATTAGCAAATCGACAGGTCTGCTCTTCATTTACCACCACCTTAAAACACATCATTTAAAAACAGCAACAGCAGTTGGCTTTAAGTGCCCTCATTTAAAGTGGTGGAAATGAACATTGATACCATCTGGTACTTCCTGGTATAAATGTCATGAGAATATGTTGTAAGAGAAAGTCATGATTGCTATGAAGCTCAAACTACAGTACATATACAATGTCTTTTAACAT
>JAHKKF010525399.1:17845-29968 GCA_019740295.1 Labeo calbasu | reverse complement strand
CAATTTTGGCTTTTTTCTCAGAATTATGAGTTTATATGTCACAAATTTTACTTTTTTCTCAGAATTACAATTTTATATCTCACAATTGTGACTTTTTTTCCCAGAATCATGACTTTATATCTCAGAATTGTGAGTTTATGTCGCAATTGTGACTTTTTTTTTAGAATTGCAATTTTATATCTCACAACTGTGACTTTTTTTCTCAGAATTATGACTTTATATCTCACAATTTTGACTTTTTTCTCAGAATTGCAATTTTATATCTCGCAATTTTGGCTTTTTCTCAGAATTATGAGTTTATATGTCACAAATTTTACTTTTTTCTCAGAATTACAATTTTATATCTCACAATTGTGACTTTTTTCTCAGAATTGCAATTTTATATCTCGCAATTTTGGCTTTTTTCTCAGAATTATGAGTTTATATGTCACAAATTTGACTTTTTTCTTAGAATTACAATTTTATATCTCGCAGTCGTGACTTTTTTTCTCGGAATCATAACTTTATATCTCAGAATTGTGAGTTTATGTTGCAATTGTGACTTTTTTTCTCAGAATTGCAACTTTATTTCTCAAAATTGTTTGTTTATATCTCTAAATTGTGACTGTTTTCTCAGAATTGCGACTATTTCTTAGGGCTGGGCGATATATCAAATATTAGCGATAATATCGCAATAATTTTAATGACAATGTAAAATTTGAAAATATCGTGAATATCGAATATTTCAAATTCAAGCATACTTTCCCAAAAATAATGCGCCGAACGTCCACTATTACATCCCCTTACGTATTACCCTGTGAGAGACGTAAGTGCAGTTGCCAGATATCAAGAGTTAAAATTCCAGAATCAGAGCTTCGCTGTTACAAGGATACATTTTCTCAAATATCCAATCGTGTGTGCAGGGAGTGGAGGCTAAAGCCGCTTTGCAGGGCATAGAGCGCGCACTTGCATTTTTTTCAGTGAAAACAATTTCAAATATAAATAAAATTACTGGCAAATACTTATCCCAGTTTAATTATTTCCCCCAGTTGCACAGTGTAAAATGTGAATTGCATGCACTAAAGAAGTTGTACTTGTTTTGCACTACTTCACTTACATATACATTCATTTAATAAAACTAAACACTAAACATTTTGTATTTACTTTGTAACAATAGCTGTTTTATCTAAATGGTTTTGTTGTTTTTTTTAATAGGGGCAAAAGAAAATCATGTTTTTTTATTATTTAAAAGCAAATGCAAACATATCGAGATATATATTGAATATCGTAAAAAATTTTACAATATCGAGATATAAATTTTTTTATATATCGCCCAGCCCTACTATTTTTCAGAATAGTTTTTTTTATATCTCGCAATTGTGACTTTTTTCTCAGAACTGTGAGTTTATTTATTAGAATTGCGAGTTTATATCTTGCAGTTGTGACTTTTTTCTTAGAATTGTAAGTTTATATCTCTAAATTGTGCGCAAATCTGACTTTATATCTCGCATTAAATAAGATATAAACTCACAATTTTTCCCTCTTAAAATGGACTTTATAACATCCAATTGCGAGTTTATATCTCAATTCTGAGAAAAAAGCCAGAATTGCGAGATAACTTATAGTGACCCTTTTTTCTTTTTTTTGCAATTTTTTTCAGTAGCGGAAATGGGTTTCTATATCAGTGTCACATGATCTTTTTTTTTTCTTCAATCAAACATAAGAGTTCACTCTGCTTTTGTTTATTCAGTCAAAGTGAGAAAAAACACCTTTAATTAAAAAAAATACTCCATACAAGTTACACAAAGCAGTGCAAATTATTATTCACTGATAATTTTCTCTACTGCAGTTCTCAAATCTCACTTGTGTTTATGCCTGTTCAAATATGTGACATCATGCTGCCATCCGTCTTTGGTTCTCATGTGTCTCGTAACTGATTGTGATACACCAAATGTTAATATGTGCATTTTTAAATTACATAAAAGATGAAAATAAAGTTAAATCATTGCAAGAACCGTTGCAGTAAATGTGCGGTGCATGGTGCGGTGGTTCGTCCTTGTGACAGAGCGCTGGAGAAGAAGTCCTGATGCGGTGTATTCATTTCTCCTTTCGGGGCAGAAATGTTTCCCCTGGGACGACCTGTCTCTCCCAGGATGAGCAGCGCAGCGGGTTTTAAGTTTCCAGGATAATGACGAACAGGAGCTTGGACTGTTCTCCAGCTGATAGTCTAGTGTTCGCACTGTAATTTACAAACGCTGACTCAGGGTTAAGATTGTGTGTATTCTGCGCTTTGTTAGTGTTATATTTTTTTCCCAATGAATCACAGTGATTAATTGCCATGTTAATCTAGCAAGTGCACAACTGCCAGTCAAATCACTGCTTTCGCAAAGTCGGCCATGCTTTACAGATTTCCTAGAGCGGGTAAATAGTAAGGCGACCGTGTGTGACCACAAATCTGTATTTGTGCAACTTTCGTCATACGAGGGATGCAGAAACACTCGTTTTATTGACGTAATTCCCTATCCATCTGAATCTGAGAGTCACAACACCCCATCCCATAGAGATCAGACGGCGACCGGTGTTTGAAAAAGCACAGAGAGACGGGAAGACCAAAGGCCCAAAAGTGCATAACCGTCATAGCGTGTAATGTGATCCACGCCAGCGTTGATACCCCCTTAATCTGCTGTAATCTCTGTTTATGTAATGTTATTTTTGCCAGGCTACACTCTGAGTCTGACAATTCTGGTGAGAGCTTTTGACCGAGGCTTATTTTAAGTGGATGTAACCATCTTACTGCACTCAGGTGGTTTTTACAACCTTAAACTTCAAAGTTCATCACCAGAGATTTAGGCATGTTAGGGATGCTTCAAATACTTCGGCCTTTAGAGCATTGTCTTTTGTAAGTAGCCAGGGGACACTTCTAGCATTTGATCTTGCTTTCATAAACACTTCAACAGTGAATGTCAGTCAGTCGTTTGATGTTTTCATTGTTGATGGTTTATGTTGTGGTCCTGAATTCATTTTGGGGTTAAAATAAGGTTAGCCACTGCTCGTTTGCACAGGCATTATGAATTATTCATATTATTGTTTGTCATCCAAACTAAAAGTTAATAATAGCCTTTTTAAACTAAGAAGGTTCTTCATAGGGGTTAAAGGTTTTATAGATGTATGGTTAAAACACTATTAAAGGAGAAGTTCACTTCCAGAACAAAAATTTACAGGTAGTTTACTCACCCCCTTGTCATCAAAGATGTTCATGTCTTTCTTTCTTCAGTTGATAAGAAATTATGTTTCTTGAGGAAAGCATTTCAGGAATGTTATCCATATAGTGGACTTCAATGGTGCCCCCAATTTACATCCTCCAAAATGTAGTTTAAATGCAGTTTCAAAGGGCTCTAAATGATCCCAGCCAAGGAAAAAGGCTCTTATCTAGCAAAATGATTGGTCATTTAAAAAAAAAAAACTAGAAATAATTTATATACTTTTTACCCTTAAACATTTGTCTTGTCTATGTTTGCGTGAACTTTTTTCTGTTTGTTCATGACAGTTAGGGTATATAGAAAAACTCCATCTCGTTTTCTTCCCCAACTTCAAAATCGTCCCACATCGCTGCAGAAGTACCGACCCAGTGTTTACAAACTAAACATGCAAAGAAGATCAAACGCCCTTTACAAATAAAGGTAAAACAGCGATGTAGGACGATTTTTTGAAGTTGCGCGTTGAAGATACGCGTCATTAAAGTCTGGCAACACAAACCTGTTTTACGATTTGAAACAATATCATGCATTAGAACATGCAGAAAGTAAGAAATTATTTTCTCTATAAAAGTATTTATTTTGTTAAGGAAAAATGACTGCAGAAATGTAAAGAATTCAAAAGTGTGAAGTTATTGTCATGTAGTTTAAAACCACAAATAATGGTCTGGTTTCTACAACTTTCACTTAGGAGCAAAATCTGCCTTTAAACTTGAAAAAGAAAATAAAGATTTGAAATGTATTGTCATAATTTTCAACTGATCAACTGATATGAAAAATATTATTGTGTTAAGTTTTTCTCCGTATCACCCAGCCGTAAGTCCTGGTTATATATGTAAACAGTAATGAGTATGTGAATCTGATTGGCTGGGAACATTAAATTAAATGAACTAATTAGAATGCAAGTAGAGTTTCATAGAAACCTGAGAGGTTCCTTCCATTTGAAGTCCAAGTAACCAAAACTTAAAAGATCCAAAAAGGTCATATAAAGGCATTGTAAAATAAATTCATATAAATTTAAAAGTAATTTAACCCAAGTCTTGTGAAGAGATAATTCCTTAGGTTTAAAAAAAAGTATGAATTAAATCTGTTAATCATATGAAGTGATTGTATACCTTCACTAAACCTGGACTGAACCGCTCAATATATGGATTTGTTTTATGTCACCTTTATGACCTTTTTTCTGGATTTTCAGTGGAGAGACAAAAATATCTTAAATATCGTTTTTTTTACTTTATTTTTATAAACTTCAACTTAATAACAAACAACCAACACTCCTTCATGGGTACATGCATAAATATTTTTTCAAAGTATAACACAAAAAGTGAAAAATAAATTGAATAAATTTCAGCCTGGTCAACTGGTTACAAAATAAGCAAATATTTGTAAGCATGTATACAAGAATATTTGTGGTCGTACATTCATAGACATGATACTTATTTCTGTAGGAGTACTACCAAGCAGCCATTGGTGCTAGTTACATGTATTTACAATAATGTACAATTAAGTGTACATATTCCACTTTGGCATTTATCTGACTTCTCTCTGTTTTGATAGAAATATCTTAAATATCGTAACATTTCATTCAAAATATCTTGATTTATGTTTTATTTCTGTTTTGGGTTTGGAACAACATAAGAATCTCTAAGTTTCATTATTAGATCAACTATTCCTTTAAAGCAGAAGTTCACGTCCAGAACAAAAATTTACAGATAACTTACTTACCCCTGTCATCCAAGATGTTCATGTCTTTCTTCAGTTGTAAAGAAATTATGGTTTTTGAGGACATTTCAGGATTTCTCTCCATGTAATGGACTTCAATGATGCCTGTGAGTTTGAACTTCCAAAATGCAGTTTAAATGCAGCTTCAAATATGTACTTTTTAACCTCAAATGCTCATCTTGTCTAGCTCTGCGTGAACTCTGTGTAGTCCGGTTCAAGACAGTTAGGGTATGTCAGAAAAACTAGACAGTTGGACTATGTCGAAAAACTCCCATCTCATTTTCTTATCTAACTTTAAAATTATCCCACATCGCTGTTTTAACTTTTTTGTAAAGAGCTTTTGATTTTCTTTGCATGTTCACGTTGTAAACACTGGGTCTGTACTTCTGCAGCGATGTGGGATGATTTTGAAGTTGGAGGAGAAAATGAGATGGGAGTTTTTCGACATAGTCCAACTGTCTTGAACCAGATACACAGAGTTCACGCAGAGCTAAACAAGTCGAGCATCTAAGGTAAAAAGTATATCAATTGTCAATTTGTTTCAGAAAATAAATAATCGTTTTGCTAGATAAGACCCTTCTTCCTCGTCTGGGATCATTTAGAGCCCTTTGAAGCTGCATTTAAACTGCATTTTGGAAGTTCAAATTCAGGGCACCAATGAAGTCCATTATATGCAGAAAAATCCTAAAATTCTTTCCTCAGAAACCATAATTTCTTTACGACTGAAGACATCTTGGATGACAAGGGGGTGAGTAAATTATTTGTAAATTGTTGATCTGGAAGTGGAGTTCTTCTTTAATTTGTTAGTAATTAGTTAGTAATTAGTGGTAAATTAGAACATAACCAATGAAGATATTTGAAATTTTATGACAACATGCCCCAATTGTGGAGAAGTGTTGGTGGAGAAAACATGCTTGTGTAATTGAACTTTTGACATTATAGTTACTGAGATATTGGCCAAGTGTAGACTTATGATTCTGAAAATTCTGATTCTTAATTAATTGCTAAATCCTGTGGTGTTGCCACATCATGAACTCTTATGACTCTTATTCAACTATAGAATGGTTAGACTTTAGTAAATAGGGAGCCCCTGTGAACGTCTTCACTGAAAAATCAGCAGAGCTAACCTCCCACTCCCACCTCCCCCCGGTTGCCGCTCGGCAGCTGATGTCTTGTGTAAGCCCCCTTAAGTGTTGTTAAGGCCCTTTAATTTATAATGGCAGGTTGTATAAACATGTCGGGAAACCTCACCATAGCAACAGGACTAAAACAAATTCATAATATAGAGAGGTATTTATAAGGGCTAGCATCCTGACGACTCTCTCAAAGTGGTTGGGTGTTCATGTATCTGTTGTGAATAAACATATTAGTGAACTAATAACCACAAACTTCGTCACTAGTACCAAATCCATTAAGAAAATACTAAAAATCCTATTAGTGAAAATCATGGATGTTTTCATTTATTTTTGAATACAGAGAGTCAGTCTGACCCCATTAACCTACTGCTTTTTTGGTCATTTTGATTTGGTCCTCTTTCCACTCATGGCAGTTAAGGTCCGTCACATTATTTAGCACTTAAACAATATCAAAATATCAAGAACGTTTGTTGCTAATATGAGAGTATTAGACAGAGTGTGTGTACAGTATATTAATGGCTTTATTCACAAGTGTTTGTAGTCTAATTTATCTACTATAAATCAGTTTATTCATTGCAAATCTTAATTATTAGTGGTGTTTGTTCTGTGAGTAGATATTTCATTTTTTATTTATATCAAATAATGTTTTTTATTTTGAAATATTGTGATAGTTATGGATACAGCTGTACTTGGATACGTAACAATGAGGTAACGTTTTTACAGGTCATTTATTTGACCTGACAGATCCAAGTAGGTGTGTGTACAGTGTGATACCGTGCATGGATTTCTTTGTGAAACTACGAAAGCTTTCTAGAATCTGCTGGCCTGGATGTTCTTGTCTTGGCTGTGTTTCCTACAAGATGTCATATGATGAAGGAGAAGAATTCACAGATGATTTCAGTGTTTCTCGCTGTGTCTCTCTTATATTGCTCAGATAATAAACGACCAGAAGAAAGTCATGCTAATTTCTTGGATCCAAGAAATGCGTCCAGTCATGCTGATTTCTTATTTAATTCTTCTTATTATCGATGTTGAAACAGTTATGCTGCTTAGTAGGGATGTCACAGTACTCAATATAATATCGAACCGTTCGGTACGACATCCACGGTTCAATACGCGCTTGTGAATTGCGGTTTTTTGGTTTTGCATTTAAATGATTTCCTTGATTTATTTCTCTCAGAATTTGCTGTATGTGTACCCACGATTTCCCCGCTTATATTTGAAAAAGCAACACACGCAGAGCATCTTCCTTTCTAATGACATGCAATGATAAGCCTTTCTAAACGTGTTGTCCAATAAAAGAGTTAAAAACAAAATATATAAAAAACATAACTTGTTTTTAATTCACAACATCAGTCAAGTGTTTGAAATAACGTCCTTATGTGATCTGATGTGGATTCTTATCACAAAATGAGGCAGACAATAAATTCTATACTCATATTCTATGTATGTCGATTAGCAATGGCTTATGAAAATACACGAGATGGCTTGAAGAACACAGAAAAAACATATATTATTGCAGACGAGTGTTTATTGGCCTTACATTTCATCATTCAAAACGTTTAACGTTTAATCTTGTTTTTAATCAGAGCAATAGCGATGCCTTTATCCATATTAAAGAAGCTGGGACGGAACGTCACCAGTGATACTTCTTTGACCCATATGTGGATTTTCTGCACGAGGGCGCCCTCTGGCGTCCGGTATGAATGAAACCCATTCTATTTTGCGTAAAAATCATAGACTGTAAAAAATATTGACGTAGTGTCCATCACCTGTAGGTTTCTGAAGAGCATTTTTGAAGCTCTTAGTGGGCGGGTGTCGATCGTCGCCATATTGGAATCGCGTCACTGCATGTCACTCCCGGATAATCGAAAATGGGCAAAGAGGCGGGACGTGGGTGGAGCTGGTTGCTGAACTTTAAGGCTTAATATAATTTAAACGGATGAGTTATAAAAAAAAAAATTACCCCCGACACAGTTGAAATGAAGGGCAAAATTAGCTATATAGACCAAAACCACTTTTTGTACCAGGCTGTAAACATATTTTTCTGCTGTAAAGTTGGGCATTTTAACATGGGGAGTCTATGGGATTGACTCCCTTTTAGAGCCAGTCTCTAGTGGCCAATCGATGAATTGCAGTTTAAGTCACTTCTGTGTTGGTTTCAGTGGAGAGAGCGGGAGGTTGCCGCTTGGTAAAAATCGAAAAAATAATACCTCTCTCAAAAGAAAAATTAAGAAGACATATACTAAACCACGCTTTTTCCAGCGTACAGATGTTTACGGGAGTGTTTTGTTAATTTGTTGCAAAAAAAACCACACTGAAGTGGCAAGATATCAGAACCGAACCGAAAAACGTGGTTAAAAAACGAGGTACGTATTGAACTGTGGACTTAACTGTATTGTTGCATCCCTACTGCTTAGTATTTTTGTGGAAACCATGATCATTTTTTTCGGGATTCTTATAGAATAGAAAGTTACTAAAAACTGTGTTTATTCGAAATAGAAATCTTTTGCAACCATATAAATGTCTTAATGCATCCTTGCTGGTAAAAGTTCTAAAAAAAGAAATGCTCATACATTAGGTTAGACGGGAATATTATGTATCTAACATGCGTTTGCCGCATAAACTGTAACTGTATCAGAAGCTCCAGGTTAAACCTCTGTAGTGATGAGACAGCAGCGGAGTCTCTGTACTGTGTTTTGTGTCAGTTTCAGCAGCGTTGACAAGGTGCTGCACTCTTGATTACACTCTTGCGTGCCACAGCAGTCGTTTAGATGAACCAGAGTGTCCATGTTTGAAGTCTTGGTCAAAGATGGTAGCCTGCTGATCTTGTAAATAGTACTTTGGAAGATAAGCGTAATGGTGAGATAGCATTTGGCGTGCTCTATAAACGTCTCTTCTTTGCTGCCAGATGCTCCCATCGCTTGTCTGTTAATAAGGCTGTCTTCAAAAGAACATTCCCACCAGAGGGTCAGAGGGACGCTTCTGTGACATCTCAGCCGAACAGAGACACTGACAGTCCGTGATCAGGCTTGTGTAACTTTGATTGGCTAAATCTTTTTATGTAATTCAGGGGGCGCTTATTTCTAAGAATTGTTTTAGGGGTTATTTTCCACCCACAGTGGTATGCACATTTTAGGATACTGCATAAATTGTGTGAGTGTACATATTTATAATGTATTAGTAAATGTTGAAATTAACATTAAGATTAAAAAATGCCGTAAATGTATTGTTCATTCTTAGTTCATGGTAACTAAAGTACTTAACTAATGTTAACTAATGAACCTTACTGTAAAGTGTTACCATGTGCATCCAAAAAGTATGATTCTAAGCCATTTTATATATTATACTGAAAGTTTAAGCTTCTAAAACAGATCATTAAAAACTTTTTTAACTTTTCAGGGTGTGACGTTACAGCCAAAACACTTTTCAGTGACCTTTGACCTTTACCCGTAATTTCATATATGCTTTTATATGTTGTTGGCAAAGTCACCTATGCTCACTAAGGCTGCATTTATTTGATCAAACAATACAGTAAAAACAATCATATTGTAGAATATGCTATTTTATGATGCAAATGATGCAAAGCTGAATTTTCAGCATCATTACTTCAGTCTTCAGAGTCACATGATCCTTCAGAAATCATTCTAATACGCTGATTTACGGCTCAATATTTTTTTATGATAGTTGAAAACAGCATTTACTTGAAATAGAAAGATAGTTTGTCCAAAAATGAAAATTACCCCAGAATTTACTCACCCTCAAGCCATCCTAGGTGTATGTGACTTTCTTCTTTCAAACAAATACAGTCGGAGATATTAAAAAATGTCCTGGCTCTTCCAAGCTTTATAATTGCAGCGAATGGCTGTTGATGAAGTGCATCCATCCATCATAAAAAGTGCTCCACACAGGACATTTTTTAATATAACTCTGATTGTATTCATCTGAAAGAAAAAAGTCATATACACCTTACGATGGCTTGAGGGTGAGCAAATCATTGGGTAATTTTCATTTTTGGGTGAACTATCCCTTTAAAGTTATTACCTGCCACATAAAGGCTTTGCCGCTGACCACCAAAGAAGTGTAACCTTTTTCTTTTTCTCACACCCTTGAATTCCCAAACATCTTAATCCGGTCAGTCACAGGTCAAATGTTGAAGCCACTTCTTTCTTTTGTTGTTGTTCAATCCACTGACCAGTTCCTGTAAATCTCATAATCCACTAAAGGAAATTCCCACTAAATGAACAGAAGTTCTGCCACTTTCTGACAATTTAGTTGCAGTTTCACTTCTATAACCGAACAAAGACCCCAACTTGACCGTGCACCTATTAAACAATTATTCGTGCTCCATGCCCAACGTGTTACTTTTAATCAAAAGAAAGACTGTTGGTTCTTATCCATTCAAAGTGGATTAGAGTAATGAATAAATGCTCAGAAATAAGTGGAAATATTTGGTTGTCCCAAAAAGCATAGCATTCATACTGCAAAAAATATATAAAAGAGTAGAATTTAAACTTATCAATCATTGTTTGAATCAGAAAGCACCCAGTTTGGAGTGTAATGGATATAGGAAATATACTGTGTGAGAGCTATTTATTTTGATCGGAGGGCTGTTTTGGGTTCACTGTTGCACAATCATGTAACCTGTCCTGATATGTGACTTCCGTATGGCTTGCTGCACTATATTTATATGTAGTTTAAATCAGAGACTTAAAATCTGATCAATAAGTACAGAACATAAAAATGTGCAGGTAAGTGGATGCTGCTGAAATATTACCATTCAGCCGTCCCAGCGCTGTAGTAATGACAGGGAGAAATGAGGACGTATTTAGAAACAAGTCTGCATTAAATCAAAGCTTCTTCGACAGAGCTGTGGGCCACATGCACTGGCTTCTCTTCACCTCATGTGTAAATAAAGGCATTATATTTTGCAAGGCTTTGGGCTTTTAGGAGTGACGTTAGCAGTGCATTGAGCGGTGAAATGTCAGCACATAAATACTGGAAATCTGGGCAATGAACTGTGCGCGTGAAAGAGTGCAAGTGTGCAAGGTGTGTGTGTGTGTGTGTGTGTTTTGAAAGCGCTGCTTCAAATATTTTGCGACTGTGCAAGTTTGTTTATATTTGTGTGTAACACCACTGAATGTGATGTTACCACATTTTGGTAAAAACATCAGATTTTAACAAAATACATGTTGAATTTTTTTCATATTTAAAATATTTCCTAATTAAATATGTAATTAATATTTGATATTTTATAATGATTCTGCATGAATTTGAAGATTTTAGTATATATATGCGTTTGATTACGCACAGGCGAGTACACAGAAGCTACAACGATCTATCATGCCACATTAAAGAGCGCCAAACGATATTTATTGCTTGAATTTCCTAAGAAAATTGACAGAATTTGAAATCTGGGACTTTGTTTCATATCAAAAGTAACACAAATCCTAGCCTATTGCTATTTACAGGAAAGAAGATGCACTACGTACTGTTCATCAACTTAAAACAGCATAGACCAGGAGATTGATTGTGAGTTAAGAATCAATATTGGTTCATTAAAATGAGAATCTGTTTTCGATTTTTTTTTTTTCAATCGATTTTTTTTTTTTTTTTTTAACCCAGCCCTAGCGTATTTTGTTGTTTTTAAACACTGCGTTGTCGTCCTGTAGGTTCATGATTAAAAGCGAAAATGTGAACAAAAATGAAACCAGTTAAATGTGTTATTATAATTAAACTATGAAAATTAAAATGATGGGTAATAATAGATTATGACGGAATTTTTTTAAGTCTAGAGCAACTTTTGATATGTTATATTTATACAGTTGAGGTCAAAAGTTTACAGACACCTTGCAGAATCTGCAAAATGTTAATTATTTTACCAAAATAAAAGAGGTCATACCAAATACATGTTCTTTTTTATTTAGTACTGACCTGAGTAAGACATTTTACATAAAAGATGTTTACAAAAGAAAATAGATGGATTTATAAAAATGACCCCATTCAAAAGTTTACATACACTTGATACTTAA
>JAHKKF010525399.1:0-17795 GCA_019740295.1 Labeo calbasu | reverse complement strand
AAAAAAACAAATCAAGTAAGAGCACTACAATTCAAAGTGTTCTCAAATCTGCATATCCTGGTTGTCTTTCGGCGACCCGTTTGGGAGTTTGCAGGAACAGACGTGCATGTTTCTCCTAGCAACAACAACCTTTCAGTGGCTGTCAGCAGACAAACCATGATCCACTGATGCAGCTATTTTCAAACATTTAAATTGGGTTCACGCATATATGCATGCTGATTTCTTCTCTATGAAGTCTGATTAGATAACAATAGCCAGTAATGCTATAAAACGCAAACAGGGAGAGATCTGATTTAGGGAGCGTATAAAATGACTGTCCAGATCTCAGAGGAGTGGAAGCTGATGACATGTGTGTGTTTTTATAATGGACATTGATTAACACATTTAAACACTTTCTCACTTCCCAAAGCTAACCCAAAGTGACTTATTGGAAGGTAATTGCAGACTAAGACCTGAAATACGTCTGACATTCTGAATAAGGACATGTTAATTTTCAACATAGCTATCATTCTGTGAATTGCAGGATGTACTTTGTGATTGTGGAGATCTGAAGATAAGTAGTTATATTTATATCTCGCAGTAAACGGCCAGCATAATAGTAGGAGGCCTCATTTGTCTCATCAGCGTGACGTGACTCTGAAGCATCAGAGACCAAATAAAATTGATTGCAAAATGATTGTCTAACAGAGGCTGCAATTTGTCAAATCCATAATTATTATTAATGCATCACCCTGTTGTAATCAGATACTGCGTATTTCATTTGCCTTGCAGTTGTGGCATCAACTGCTGTACCAAAACACACAGCGGGTAATTCATTTATCCACATTTAGTAGTGGAAAATAGTTTAAGAAGGAAGCTTTTCTTTTGTATTTATCAGTAGGTAATGCAGTAACTAATGTTCCAATATCCCTTGAGCAAAAGTAGATCTAACTGATGTTCTTGATTTTCCTTTTTGGTCAATGCAATGCTCTCGAAACCTAGAGTCAGTATGCAACATTCAGGTTAATTATTTTTCAGGCATTCATTCAATACCACATATGGACATGGCTATTTAAACTTGAATATGTTATGAATATGCAAGAACATTAGCTATGAGCACCGGTTGACCATTGTTGCATTTTAATGACAGGATGTTATGTCATAAGTTGTTAAAATTTTGCAGATTGAGATGAGAAAGGGAAACCTGTTACATGTGACACAAAGTGTGCTTTTTTTTGTCTTTGTTTCGGCTTGATTTTAGTTGTATGGGATCCTGAATCACATAATTACTGATGAAAATAATTGTTATTTCTTGTTTTCTCCACTAGGTGTCATAATATAGTGACATCTAATCAATGAAGTTTGTGAGAATGCTTTTATACAGTATCTGAACCTTGAGTAGTCGCTACTCAAGGTTTTATCACTAAATCACTCACAACTATTGCAAATAATACTATATTTATTTTCATATTACTGTCAAATTCAAAAATGTATTTCAATGTTTAAAAAACTTCAAATTAGAAAACAAAAAATACATAAGAAATATACTTAATAATACAGTAAAAATGATAATGACAATATTGAAACATTTGGGCAAACATGTTAATGAACAAGGCACAATATGTAACATTTTTTTATTGAAATATCCAAAAACCACTAGAACAGTGTTATATATTTTGCTGACTTGTGTACTTAAATTATTCCAAATGTTTCCAAGAATGTTTCAATCCAGAATAATAAGCAGTTTTAACTAGTGTAACGTCATACACCCTCGATTTTCTGGTTTTATTTTGTAAAAAAAAAACAAATGAAACCCCAAATACCCTTTAATATGTTATGCGATTTATTAGACAGGTGACGAATGCACAGAGTAACATTATAACAGAACTTTCAAACACACTCAAATGTATCTAATATGATAAAACATCGCTGTTTTACCTCACATACGCGTGAGCGGAAAGAGCGGAAACGCTCGACTGTGGCATAATAAAAGCTCTGCTGCTTTTGAGCCATGTGTCACGTTCGTCCTTTATTAGCAATCGCTCCAGCGTCCTCGTTTCGCTTACGGGACTTTCAGCCCCACCCTGCTTCATACTACAGTGACCTTACTAAGTCTTTAATACATTAGCTCATCAATGAACATGATTTCTCATGTCCAGCTGGATTGCAACGGCTGTGAGGATGAAGACGACAACTCCCATGATTCCACACACAATCACATCATCAAACTACACTTTTGTTTCTTTGTTGAATATGCGCCCTCTAGTGGCTTTGAAACACGCAGCATTATTCTATGTGTTGACCTAATTTCAACTAACACAGGAAGACAGGGCGGGACATATCAAGCAGTCCCACCCCTTTTTAAAATAGCCAATAGCATTTTGTTTATATTACAGAATTACGTTTTAAGCTCTGCGCCGACTCCTACAAATGATCCACTCCCTGCTATCGTGACTGCGTGTTTGTGAAATAGTGTCTGAATGCGTATATAGTGCACTACATGCTATTCTTTCCATGTACAGAAAATACTAATTCTGCATGTATTTATAGTTTAGAGGAAGGGACGCTTCAGATTTTATAGGACATTTGATTGGACAGAAAGTTTGATCAGAAGCTGAAGTGAAGGGTGATGTCATCAAAATCGTTGATCCTATTGATAGCTTTCAATCACGTGACCGGCTCGAAGACCTGGAGGGCAAAACATTCATAGAACTGCAGCACAAGCCTGACAATTTTTCATCTGTTTCAAAGCTGCAAATATTTAGATCTCCTCTCAAAAGAATAAAACAAAGGTATGTGAACAAAATGCTGAACAAAGTTTTGGCCATCTGCAATCCATATTAAGCAGCCGCTCCAATATTTCAATCATTAAACAGTGCAACAAAATGTTGTAAAAACACTTAAAGTGCCTTAATGTGTTTAAAACAGTAATATTACAAGATCAAATTCAGTAATCACTAATTTAGTGATGCATAGTTTACATAGGCAAGCAGATCATCATCAATAAGTTGCTTACTGAATTTCGCCCCTTCTTATCTGCATTTTACTACATTACTACTTCATTTTGCCCTCCAGGTGGGCGATCCTATGACTGTACGACATCACGTGAAAACTAACAATTGGCGGAAGTGACAGACTGTATTCCAAAGAGTGTGATGATGCTTTTAAAAAACTGTGTCTCAGAAGGAATCAGCATAGTTAATCCTTGTGGAAACATTTTTATTGAAAATGCTGATGTTTTAAAACAACGGTGTAGCAATAAGATTATAAGGAATGCTCTTTGTTCTGTGTTTTTACCTGCATCTGATTTTTTTGGTCTTCTTTATTTGGTAATATATTGTGGGTTAAAGCATTTAAGTTGCCAAATAAGTTTTGTATCAGTAACAAAATCAAGGAAGTGTCTTACAAAATACTTCATGGGATTTATCCTGCTAAGCATGTTTTGGAAAGATTTAAGCTTAATATTTTATATACCTGTCATTTTTGGGGTCAAGAAAAAGAAACTATTTTGCATCTATTTTTTCATTGTATTTACTCAAGATTATTTTGGAAGGATGTGGAATTCTGTATTAATAGAAAGATGGAATGTATAATAGAAATTTGTAGATTTTACATGCTGTTTTATACAGAAAATGAAAATCTGAATTGTAAGGAACAACACATTATACAATTGCTTATTCTGTTATGAAAATACCATATACATAAGAAAAAGTGGGTTCAATGTAGACCAAATTTTTCCTATTTTATTAATGACTTTACATTTTATGTACATTTTTTCGAACAATCAAAAAACAAAAAAGCACTGAAAACATGTAATGCTCTGAAAGCACTGAATTTTATGTAATTTTTCTTTTTTCACTTTCTTTTCTTCCTTTAATCTGGCAACTATTGTAATTTGACATGAATATGTAATACCTCATGTTCTCAAGGCATTGGAATAATAAAGCATTGGAAAAAAAAGTGAGAGACTGTAAGTTTTGAATGCTTATATCTTCTAAATCCAAATTGTGTCATTGTTTTGAAACACACTAGCTTATAACCTTAAGGCTGACATATTTATACTAAAAAACCAAAAACCTTCAAATTTGATTTCATGGGTACATTAATACATAAATGCTTTTTATAATACAAAATGTACATGTTATATTTTCTACATTTAGAAATATATTCTGAAATATTTTTTTAAAAAAGGATACAAGAAATGACTCTTTTGCTTGTTTGAATTTCAATCATGTTTACTGCTGATACAGCGGTACCTGACAAAAGACAGCAAGTCAAACTTTAGTTTTGTCATTGAACAATAATTGACTAATTCCTCATTAGTCAGAACTATTTTTACACACAGAACTCACAAACACCTACGCTTTTGTCCTTAGTTTAATCCAGACATGTCTGCTGATATTTGGTATGGGTGCCACGTCAGTGTTGTGCATCTGGCATGACCCTCCTCCCCTGCCTGACATTTAGCAACACTTTCACTCCCAGCGAATGCACTAATGTGTACACACATGTAAACTGAGGATAATTAGAAATCTGTATACAGAATAATTGTTCGACTCTTCCGCAGTGAATTTTTAATTGTCTCACGCAGTGAATCTTTCCATCTCTCTCTCTCTCTCTCACACACACATACACACACAGAAATACTCTGCAGGTTTGTAATTAAAGCTGTACAGTTACAGCGGGGGCAGCATGGACCTGACATTACCCCGGTCTGGGGGATTTCCCAAAGGACCGGCTGACGTTACTAAACACTCAAAGGGGATCTCATGCCTGTTGGCACAACCTTGATAGTATTTGTGCTCCAGTCCAACCGAAAACCAACATGAAGAATGAAACATCCAAGTCTGAGGTGTAGTTTAAGCAATATCACATGAGCAGTAGTGCCATTTCAGAGTCATTTCATCAGATAATGAAAGAAAAAAACAATCAGGAAAAACAGAATTAATGGTGAAATGTTACTCCGGACCGAAGTTATCTTCACCAAACGCTCTCCAGTGCACAATACAAGTCACAAAAAAAGCCTTCCCAAGGCTTTAAAGGCAATAAAATCGAAACGAGATTTTCCAACATCCGTCGCACAGACCTCAACCACAACAAATCAATCTATTCCACCTTGACACACCAAGGTAGACTATCTATCCCGCCGCCTTGAGGCAGGAGCAGGACCATATCCTATGCTTTATCTGAAACCCAATTCCCCTCCTCCAAACAAGATAAATGAGAGGCATGAGATGGGGCTTCGGTGGGGCTGTTTGCAGGTTGGTTACAGGCAGACTGTTCTGTCATAATTAGAGCTCTATAGACTTGACTGTGCTGCTGCTCTGTGCATCTGACTGAGATTGAATGGAGTCCTGGAACAGGAATGCATCTTTTACTTTGCACCCTATTATTGTTCCATCATGTTTTAGCATGCACCCTTGTGCCTCAGTATCATGCTTTAGTGTGTAAATTATTAGCATTGCATCATACTATTGTATGTATCATGATTTATATACAATCAGCAGAATAGGATGCTTTAGTATACAAACTATTAGCATTGTAACATGTGTCAGTATACAAACCATTAGCACTGTATCATACTATAGTATATAAACTATTAGCACTGTATCATACTTTAGTATGCACCCTTTATCATGCTTTAATACACAAACTATTATCACTGTCATGCTTAAGAAAAAAAAACTATGAACACTATATTATTCTTTAGTATACAAACCAATTGTGCTATATCATGCATTAATATAAAAAGTATTCACAGTGTATCATACTTAAGTATGCACCCTGTGTCTTGCTTTATACTATTAACATAAAGTATAACTATTAGCACTACCATGCTTTAGTATTTAAATTTGTAACATGTTTTAGTATCACTACTATTAGCACTACATTATACTTTAGTATGCAACTTCTATCTTGCTTTAGTGTCCAAACTATTAGCACTACATTATTTCTATATAGAAACTCTTGGCGCAATAGCTTCAGTGTAGAAACTATTAGCATTGTAACATGATTTAGTATACAAACCATTAATACTGTGTCATACTATAGTATATAAACTATTAGCACCGTATCATACTTTAGTATGCATTCTCTATCATGCTTTAGTATATGTGACCCTGGACCACAAAACCAGTCTTAAGTCGCTGGGGTATATTTGTAGCAATAAAAATACATTGTATGGGTCAAAATGATTGAGTTTTGTTTTATGCCAAAAATCATTAGGATATTAAGTACAGATCATGTTCTGACTGTAGATATATAAAAACTTAATTTTTGATTATTAATATGCATTGTTAAGAACTTTATTTGGACAACTTTAAAGGTGATCTTCTCAATATTTAGATTTTTTTGCACCATCAGATTCCAGATTTTCAAATAGTTGTATCTCAGCCAAATATTGTCATGAATCATCATCATAACAAACCATACATCAGTGGAAAGATTATTTATTCAGCTTTCATTTGATGTATAAATCTCAATTTGGAAAAACTGACCCTTATGACTGGTTTTATGGTCCAGGGTCACATATAAGCTATTAGCACTATCATGCTTAAGTTTAAAAACTAAACCATTTGTACTATCATGCATTTATATAAAAAGTATTCACTGTATCATATTTTAGTATGCACCCTGTATCCTGCTTTATTATACAAACTGCAATATATCATGCTTCAGTATGCCCTCTTTAGCACGCTTTAGTATACAAACTATTTACAATATATCATGCTTTTGTATAAAAACTACAGTATTAGAATTATAACATGCTTTAGAATGCAAACTATTAGCACTGTATAATAATTTAGTATCATTCCTATTAGCACTGTATCATACTTTAATATGCAGCTTCTATCCTGCTTTAGTATACAACTTGTAGCGCTACATTATTTCTGTAGCATAGAAACTATTAGCACAACAGCTTTAGTATACAAACAATTATCACTGTGTCATATTATAGTATATAAACTATTAGCACTGTATCATACTTTAGTATGCACCCTCTATCATGCTTTAGTATACAGTCAATTAACACTGTCATTCTAGCATCATATCATTCTTTAGTATACAAACCATTTGTACAATATCCTGCATTAATATAATAAATACTTACAGTGTTTCATACTTTAGTATGAACACTAGGGATGTCACAATTCTCAATATAATATTGAATCGTTCGGTACAACATCAACGGTTCAATATGCGCTTGTGAATTGCGTTTTTTCGATTTTGCATTTAAATAACTTCCTTGTTTTATTTCTCTCGGAATTTGCGATTTCACGTGCTGAGATGAGGAAACGCTTCCCAGCTTATATTTGAAAAAGCAACACACGCAGAGCATCTTCCCTTCTAATGGCATGCAATGATAAGCCTTTGTAAACCTGTTGTCCAGCAAAAGAGTTATAAAAACAGAAGTTATTTTTAATTCACAACATCAGTCGAGTGTTTGAAATAATTTTCTTATGTGATCTGATGTGGATTCTTATCACAGAATGAGGCAGACAATAAATTCTATACTCACATTCTATGTATGTCGATTACCAATGGCTTATGAAAATACACGCGATGGCTTGAAGAACACAGATAAACCATTTATTATTGCAGAGGAGTGTTTATTGTCCTTACATTTCATCATTTAAAACGTTTAACGTTACATCTTGTTTTTATTCAGTTACAGCAATAGCGATGCCTTTATTCATATTAGAGAAGCTGGAACGGAACGTCATCAGTAGGCGAGTTCCCATTACAGATTTGCGCAAAACTTTGGCGATATTATAGAAATGTCGATAAAAAAATATTGCAATATGACGACGTTTCCATTAACCGATGTTGTGCGACTAAAAAGTAATTTGTTCCTCTCGCGATAAGTCATGGCAACGGATTTTGGTGGGATTTGGACAGATTTTGGCTTTATTTAATCGAAAGAGGCGTGTGCGTGTATCTTTATACAAGCAGCGGAGAGCCGCTTCAGAAACGTGTGCGACGCTGCTGGTATAAACATAACATCAGCTCCGGTGACCGTGTCGGAGCCGTTACGCGCCGCAGATGCATGCAACCTACATGCATTAATATCAGGGAAAGCCCCTTATACTTGAGAGCGGCTACGTATGAAGTGTTTCCTGGAGTTTATTGTACATTGAAGAATGATCATATGACTTTTTACATACGCCATGTGACCTGTAAATGTGAAAAAGCCCTTTCCACTGCAGTTTTGCAAAATATTCCTTTTTCAAATTGACTGACCTCATGTCAGCGTAAAAACTTTTTTGCGATATATGGGAGTTTTTGCGAAATTGACGTGTTTCCATTAGGCATATTTTCAATTCGAAATTTAAATTTGCGCATCTTGAAGGGTAATGGAAACGCAGCTAGTGATACTTCTTTGACGCATATGTCCCAAGCCCTCTGACGTCCAGTATGAATGAAACCCATTCTATTTTGTGTAAAAATCGAAAAAAATATTACCTCTCTCAAAAGAAAAATTAAGCAGACATATACTAAACCACGCTTTTTCCAACAGAGGTTTACGGGAGTTTTTTGTTAATTTGTTGAAAACAAAAACACACTGAAGTGGCAAGATATCAGAACCGAACAAAAACCATGGTTAAAAACCGAGGTACGTATTGAACCGTGGACTAATTGTATTGTTGCATCCCTACTGAACACTGTATCTTGCTTTATTATACAAACTACAGTACTGGAATTATAACACACTTTAGTATACAAACTATTAGCACTGTATCATGATTTAGTATATAAAACATTAACATTACATCATACTCTAACATTCACCTGCTTTAACAGGCTTTAGTATAAACACTTTTGCATTGTATCATGATTTAGCATTCATCCTATGCTTTATCCCCACTGATTTACCAGATTGCTATAGCTGAAGAGCAGAAGTTGAAGTCAAGTTGGCAAAATCATTTGGTTTTAGTATGTAAATGTGGTTGTCTTCAGAAAGTATGTCAGTTTAAGGTTTGTATTGGATATGTAAAGAATCATGAAAGGCATGCTAGAGGAAAAAAATGAAGGTAAATCATCTTTGCTGTTCAGCCAGCTGTTCAGACTGAAGGAAAGCGTCTGTGGAGATCTGAGACAAAAGCGGGCTTCCTTGCACACAAAAGCAGGCCTGTGTGATGATCACAACGCTGAATAGCATCTGAATATGCAGATTAAGAAGAAGATGCTCTGAAGGTTTCTGAGAGGTTTAGATTGTGCTCGCACACGGCCGTCTGGCTGAGGGAAGATAAGATGGCCATAATTCTGGTGAGACGGCTCTTGTTTTTGGCATCCGCAACAGCCACAATTTGTTCTGAGCCTTGCCTTTTAAGACCACATGAAAAACACTGAACATCTCCTGCCAAATGCCCCACAAAACCATACTTGCTCATAAACAATCTAGCAAGCCTTTTGTGATCGAACTAAAGCATCCAGAAATGCTGCATAATGTGTTTTATATGCAGGCAGGGTCACTTTAATGATCATCATTTCCAAATAACCTTGAGCAGCGAGTCTGTCGTAAAGCCATGACCAGATTACCAGCACCTCTGATGGATAATGAATAATTATAGCTTCAGGCCTGGTTAATTATTGACGGTTTTGATATGTGAGGTGAGTGTCAATGGACGGATATGAAAATCTACATGCTGCTTGATCTCATAGACTGTCTGGACGGGTGTTCTGGCCTGCTGATAAGTCTTTCATTACGACACCCTCTCGCCCCTGGAGCCTTCATCCTCCCCTGCTCCTCCTCCCCTCCCCCCGGCTGTGTCCTCGCTTAAAATAGAGCTACAAACAGACTGGACCCGACCAGACTGACAGCTGAGAAAGAGCGAGAGCGGGAGAAGAGAGGGAGAGAGAAGAGAAATAAACTCCCACTAGATAAGTTCCCAAAGCACCACACATCCTTCTGTACTTAAAGAGTCGCATCCATTTGAGCTTTGAGGTCAACTATATGCTAGTGTTCACACCTAGAACTATAAAGATAACTATAACAATGACTATGTGTGACCCTGGACCACAAAACCAGTCATAAGGGTCAATTTTTTGAAATTGAGATTTATACGTCATCTCAAAGTTGAATAAATAAGCTTCCCATTGATTGATTTTAAAATATTTGGACGAGATACAACTATTTTGAAAATCGGGAATCTGAGGGTGCAAAGAAATCTAAATACTGAGAAAATCGCCTTTAAAGTTGTCCAAATGAAGTTTTTAGTAAAGCAAATTACTAATAAACAAATTACGTTTGATATATTTATGGCAGGAAATTTACAAAATATCTTCATGGAACATGATCTTTACTTAATATCCTAATGATTTTTGGCATAAAAGAAAAATCAATAATTTTGGCCCATACAATGTATTTTTGGCTATTGCTACTTAAGACTGGTTTTGTCAGGGTCACACATTAGTGTCCATATTAGCAGTTTAGTTGTCTGCCACTTAAAATGGTCAAGCTCTTTTAAAATTGGTGGATTTTGATTGGCTGCCAATGTTTTTATTATTCATCACTTGAAAAAAAATAGTTTTTTCTGTCATTAATTACTCATGTTCATGTCGTTCCAAACCTGTAAGACCTTCGTTCCTCTTCAGAACACAAATCAAGATATTTTTGATGAAATCCGACAGCTTTCTGACCCTGCATAGACCGCAACGCAACTGACACGTTCAAGGCCCAGAATGGTAGTAAGGACATCATTAAAAAAGTCCATGTGACATCAGTGGTTCAACTGGAATGTTATGAAGCTACAAGAATACTTATTGTGCGCTAAAAAAAAATCAGTACTGGGGAAGTCAATGGCTACCAGAAACTGTTTGGTTCCCAGTATTCTTCAAAGTATCTTTTTTTGTGTTTATGCAGGTTTGGAGGTTTGTGGTGGGTGAGTAAATGACAAAATTTCAATTTTTGGGTGAACTATTCCATTAAAGGCTTTGTTGTTGTTTATACATTGTTTAGTTTTTTGGTTTAGTTGTAAACTTACTTGATGATTTAATTATTACATTATTAGATGGTAAAGGGATGATAAAGAGATTATAAAGTGATGTCATTCATACCACCATAGATAAATACAACTCCAATTCCAGAAAAGTTGGGACGTTTCATGAAATGCCATAAAATCAAGAATTTGTTACCTGTTCATTCTCTCTGAAGTACAAAGAAAAAAATTCTAGTGTTTTCAGTGGCCAACTTTTAATTTTATTTTATAAATATGACCAAATTTTGATTTTCATAGCTGCAACACACTCCAAAAAAGTTGGGACAGAGGCATGTTTAAAGACCGAGACACACCAAGCTGACAGTCGGCAGTCGGTCAGTGTCTGTCGGGCTAGTCTGTTTGGTGTGTTCAACACTTCGGCTCTCGTCAAGCGTCAGCCTTATTCTAACGTCAATTTTGTTGAATAAAAGTGCTTATCGCTGAGTGACAAGCTCTTGTAATTACATCTAATCAATATTATCTATAATCTTTTTAAATTAACTATTTTGTACCATATCCGTGTAATTCTCTAGCCATAACGGCTATATCTCCAGGGTTTTCTGCAACCATGATGCGCGCGCATCCCAAATGTTTACAAACCGATAATTGGTCTATATGTGAATATTATCATAACAACATGAGCTGCTTAAAAAGTAGAAAATCCTTAATATTCAACGTTACTAATATTCAAAATGGTAAGCAAGCGTTTCTATGATTATGTTTCATATCTGTGTTTATCTCGAATATCTTTATTTCAGTTTTTCCTTTTGAAAGACGTATATATTCTATTACAAGCTGCTGATATAGACAGGACATGTTATTTTGCAGTCAGCTGTCTTAGTCTGTGCAGTGTGTTCAAGCATAGCTTTTTGTCCAGACACGGCCTTAAAGGAGAAGTTCACTTCCAAAACAAAGATTCACATATAATGTACTCACCCCCTTTTCATCGAAGATGTTTATGTCTTTCTTTCTTCAGTCGTAAAGAAATTATGTTTTTTGAGGAAAACATTTCAGCATCTTTCTCCATATAATGGACTGGTGTGGTGCCCCAATTTTGAACTTCCAAAATGCAGTTTAAATGCGGCTTCAAACAATCCTAAATGTGGTTATAAATGATCTCAGCTGAGAAAGAAGGGTCTTATCTAGCGTAACGGTCTGTTATTTTCATAAAAATAATACAGTTTATATACTTTGTAATGCCAGATGCTCCTCTTGTCTTACTCTGTCTGGACTGTTTTTTTCTGGTTCATGACAGTTAGAGTATGTCGAAAAACTCCCATCTCATGTTCACCGTCAACTTCAAAAACGTCCTATATTGCAGTTTTACCTTATTTGTTAAGGGTGTTTGGTCTTCTTTGCATGTTCACTTTGCAAAGACTGTGTCAATACTTCTGCAGAGTAACAGAAAGTTAAGTTGCATTTATTGATGCAGCTGCAGAATGTGTTAAGTGACAGCAGTTTTCTGAAGTACTCCTGAGCCCATGTGGCTATATTTAACACCGCAGCATGACAATTTCTTATGCTATGCCATCTGAAAGCTCAAAGGTCATGCACATTCACCTGAGGTGACTTGCCTTGCCCTATACAGACTGACATTTCTCTGGATTCCCTGAATCTTTTCACAATATTATGTGTGGTAGTTGGTGACAGACCTAAATTCTTTGTGGTCTTCTATTACGAAACATGATTTTTGATTTGTTTGACATTTTTGTCATGAAATTTCGCACAGAGTGATGAAACATGATCTAACTTCGCTTACAAAGACTGAAATGCTCCTTTTATACCCAAACATGATGTCCTCACCTAGTTCCATTTCACCTGCTTACTGTGAACTGTTTCAGAACAGTTTAATTAGGAAATTCTATAACCTTTTCACTATTATTTTGCCTCTGTCCCAACTTTTTTGGAGTGTGCTGCAGCCATGAAAATCAAAAATTGGTTGTTTTTACAAAATGAAATGAAAAGCTGGCCACCGAAAACATTTTAGAAAAATTTGTACTTTAGTCAATTAAAATAAAGTTTAAAGAGAATAAAGACATAACATATTCTAAATGTTATGGCAATTCACGAAACGTCGCAACTTTTGTGGAACTGGGGTTGTATAAATCTCCTTGCAATAAATGTCATCATTTACTCAGCCTCGTTTGTTCCAAACTCATATGACTTTCTTAATACCTCTGAGTCAAAAAACCTGACTCACAAGAATGATTCATTCATAAATCGCTACAGTTCTCATAAACTTTTATGAACTTGTCAAGCTGAGCCAGGGCAGATGCCAATATTTTTCCATGAATAATGACTTAAATTTCCATCTTTTCCTCACACAATCATCTTTATATGTCTTTGGAAGACTGTGATACAGTACACAAGTTATAAGAACCAATTTTTTATGGTGTTTTTTTTTTTCATTCGCTTTATTACAGGTATATTAAAAGAGGTTTTGGGTTCCACAAAAGAAAACAAGAAAGTGAGTAATTAATGACATTTATGCACATTAAAGTCACAATGTAACGGAAGAAGCAACAGATGGTTTTTTTTTCCATATTGTGACGTACAATTGAGTGAAATGAATTGTAGAAGAAATAAATAAAAAAAGAAAGGCGGAACTTGATCGTCAAGCTTGTACACAGGATTTAAAGTGCCCGTATTATGGATTATGAAAGATTCATATTTTGGTTTTGGGAGTCTCCAACAACAGGTTGACATGCATGCAAGGTCAAAATACACTTTCATTGTCTCATAATATGCATTTATGTTTTCCTTTTTTGCTCAACGACACCCAAACGCTCAAGGAATCATTTGTCCAAACCCCTCCTTTGCGTGATGCTAATCTGTGATTTGAGATTGGTCTGATGACCCAGTCTGTTGTGACCGAGCTACTGTGTGCAGCACATGACGGAAAAGGAAGGCTCAAACTGCCATGGTATATGCGTTAGCCCAGCACAGAAACGCATTGATAAAGCACTGCGGTTTGTACACCAACGTATTGCTCTATTCTTTATCAGAACTGCAAGTAATAGCAACAACAAACATTAACTATTCATCAACACATTTCTAGACAATAGCGAGCAAACAGATGTTGCTGTTAGCCAGTTAGCCAGAGACCTACAAGCTGTGCGGAGTGAACACAACACACACAACTAAATACGGATTTTGCATGCTATAGAGTACATAAGAGCAAAATTTTTTTAAGGATTACTCCACTTTCTGAATAAAATGATTCACTGATAATTTACTCACCCCCATGTCATCCAAGATGTTCATTTTTCTCTTTCTTCAGTCACAAAGAATTTAAGGTTTTTGAAGAAAACATTCCAGGATTCTTTCCCCATATAGTGGACTTCAGTGCTGCTCAACGGATTGAAGGTTAAAAATGCAGTTTCAGTGCAGCTTCAAAAGGCTCTAAACGATCCCAGCCAAGGAATAAGGGTCTTATCTAGCGAAACGATCGGTCATTCTCTTAAAAAACATAATATTTATACACTTTTTAACTACAAATGTTCATCTACTCTTTGCGAAGCATATACGTACTTTGTGCACTCCTGTTCAAGACAGAGTATGTTTAAAAACTCCCATCTTATTTTCTCCTCCAACTTCAAAATTGTCCTACATCGCTGTTTTACCTTTTTTGTTTGTAAAGCTTGTTTGACCCTCCTTGCATGCTCACTATGTTAAAACTGGGTCGGTACTTCTGCAGCGATGTAGGACAATTTTGAAGTTGGAGGAAAACGTGAGATGGGAGTTTTTTGACATAACCTAACTCTAGCACAGCATCTTCTCGACTTGATGCTATCCACAGGAATCTGCTACAGTGTTTAAGGGAGGGGGGTTCAAGTTTTTCCGGGTCTACGCGGGCAACAAGGAGAGGGGCAATATGCTACTGTTTCATGTTGACGTCAACTTGAAACAGCTGAACATTAGTTTTAAAAACGACTCGTTTTCATGACGCGGAATTGACTCTTTGTTAAAAAAAAAAAATACAATAACTTTATACACAGAGCACTTTAAGATTTGCAACTTTGCAGGATCTTTTCATTCAATTAGAGCTCTGCATGAAAACTTTATAATAGGGGCACTTTAAAGGAAAAGTTCACTTCCAGAACAAAAGTTTACAGATAATTTACTCACCCCCTTGTCAATCAAGATGTTCATGTCTTTCATTCCTCAATTGTAAAGAAATTATGTTTTTTGAGGAAAACATTTCAGGATTTCTCTCCATATAGTGGACTTCAGTGGTGCCCACGAGTTTGAACTTGCAAAATGCAGTTTAAATGCAGCTTCAAATGGCTCTAAATGATCCAAGCCAAGGAAGAAGGGTCTTATCTAGCGAAACAATCGGTTATTTTAAAAAAAAATGACAATTTAGATACTTTTTAACCTCAAACGCTCATCTTGTCTAGCTCTGCGTGAACTCTGTGTATTCCAGTTCATGACAGTTAGGGTATGTCGAAAAACACCCATCTCATTTTCTCCTTCAACTTCAAAATCATCTTACATCGCTGTTTTACCTTTTGTAAAGGGCATTTGACCTTCTTTGCATGTTCACTTTGTAAACACTGGGTCGGTACTTCTGCAGCGATGTGGGGCGATTTTGAAGTTGGAACATTTGAGGTTATAAAGCATATAAATTTAAATTTTTTTTTGAAATTTTTTTTTTTGCTAGATAAGGCCCTTCTTCCTCGGCTGGGACAGGTTGAAGCCACGTTTAAACTGTATTTTGGAAGTTCAAACTTAGGGGCACCACTGAAGTCCACTCTATGGAGAAAAGTCCTGAAATGTTTTCCTCAAAAAACTGAAGAAAGAAGACATGAACATCTTGGATGACAAGGAGGTGACATTTTCTGTAAATCTTTGTTCCGGAAATGAACTTCTCCTTTAATGACAGAATTTGGAAATTCCAGAATTCCAGAAAAGAGCATGGATAAAATGATCATTAAGAAAACACAAAAGGTGAATTTCCACTTCATGCTCACATGCGTGTTGGAAAAGTCATTCAACCCAAATCAAGCAAGTCATTTCAGTCCAGAAATCTAATAGTTGATCTTAAATTGAGTTTACTGTAAGAAACTTAAACCAAAAATGACAAATAACCAAGTACAAAACTACCACAGAAAGGCACCACCAACCAAGCCTAACGGACCAGATCCTGTGTAAACGGATTTCCTCTCTCATTTCACTCCTCACACAGCAATGTGAGGCAGGGCGGCGGGAATGGAGAAAAAAATGCAGAAACGGTAACTCGCAAGAGTGCCGTCCTCGCCAGGAATTTGGCACACGTGAACAAAGCATTATCTCCAAGAATTTGCACAAAAAATCCACTTTTTTCTGCATCGACACAGAAATCACAAGCTGACAGAACAGGCATTCAATGACACTCTGTCACACTTGTCAAACAGTTTTTTCCACGCATTACAGCCGAACTTTCAAATGTCATCAAAACTCAAAGCTTTGCATCAAAAAAAGTTGTTGAACTTGATCGAACCGAGTACAGAGCCCAGAGGCACGCGGCTCCTCGGGGGAAGCGGCTGGTGAAGTTGAGTGTGCTGGAGGACTCACATGGCTAACCTCAGTGTGCTCGCTCTCTCTCCTCACCTCAGCCCTGCTGCCAGCTCTCTAGCCAAGCGAGACAGATCACTCCCAGCGAACGCTAGTAGAGGGAAAATGGGAGAAAAACAAAGATCGGGGGTAACACAAGAGGGATTCGGCGAATGGGATAAGACAGCGTTTTAAGATGGGGGGCGAGGAACTTTGAGATAAGACTCGAGACAAATTCGGCACATACCTGTATCGTGTATCATGAGCAACAAAAAGGACAGACAAAGGAATATATTACATTGCTGCTTATTGCGTCACAGTTTTTGGACGAGGGGAGGTGGAAGGCTTTTGATATGTCAGAATGGACGAAATCCATTTCACATTAGATGCAACAAGCCTGTTTTTTCCTCTCTTAGTAGGGTAGCGTTGAGCGTCTTAGGAAGACCCGGTGAATAGTAATGAACTAAGCTTGTGTGTCTGTTTGACAGAGCAGAAGAAGAGGGAAAGAGGTGGGGGCTGTGCAGTGTGTGTGTGTGTGTGTGTGTGTTGCAGGGAGAGCTGTGAGAATAAGGCAGAGGGATGCAGAGGAGAATGGAGACAGCCTTCCCATTCCTCCACTCCTCCCCTCTCACTTCTGCTTTTCCCTGACAGAGGGAAAGGAGTTCTGAAGATGTACTACAGAATTCTTATGTAATCTCTTTTTTTTGTCCTCTTTCCCTTCAGTTTCTTGACAGGGGTCTGACGGGTTTCTGTGAAAAGAGGCATTGAAGAGTTGTGAAGGTGTACTACTGAATTCTTTGCTATTTCCCATTTTTTCGGCCGCTTTTTTGCCAGTTTTTCAGCGAAGATATACCGGATTTCTGTGAAAAGAGACATTTCAGAGATTCTGGTTTGAAGAAAGAGGGGAAAAAACAGAATGAATTCACCTCAGAGAGGAAGAGCACCTGCACCGAGACCCTCGCTGCTCTGTGTTCCTCTACCCACCTAAAGGGGCACCAGAAAGGAAAAGACTATGGAAGGAAACATCAAATTTGGTAAGAATTCATTTTTAGACATTTCCCAATAAAACTGTAATATATATATATAATAGTAACTATAGTATCTCTCTCTATATATAGTATATAATATATTACTATCTATGTAGTATCTATCTATCTATCTGTCTATCTATCTATCTATATATATATATATATATATATATAATGCATCTACATATGTAGTTAATTTATACATAATTTACTTATTATTATAATAAGCTATTGAATATATTTTATATATATTATAAATATATTATATATTTTT
>JAHKKF010525396.1:4094-23970 GCA_019740295.1 Labeo calbasu | reverse complement strand
GTAATACATACATATGAATAAAAAAATATATTACATATAAGAGGATCAAAATGTCTTTTTCAAAGTAATAATAATTATTGTTATTATTATAATGATTAAAATATGTATGATATTATTATAATTATTTTATATATTATATTTAAATGAAGACAACAATTTATAGTGTTTATATATATTTTTAAATATATTTTATATATTTTTTATAGTTTATATACATACATAAACACACACTAAATGTAATTTTATTTTTAATATTGTTTTATTATATATGAATAGAATAGAAAGGATCAAAAAACCTTTTTCAAAATAATAATAATAATTATTATTATTATGATGATGATTATTATTATTAAAATATTTATTTTATATAACATGATTATAATTTTAATTTATTATAAATTATTATAAATTATTCTTATTTTATTATATGCAAATGAATAGGTAATTATTTATAGAATATATAATTAAATACAAATAAATTAAGCAAGAATTGCAAATAAAATTCTTAACTGCTATTAACAGTACATATACACTTCTGGAATTAGTGGAAGGCTGTAACTGCTGAGCACTGTGATGGAACACACTCTGGACCATAGTAGTTGTGGTTTCTGAAACTCTGTGTTTCAGAAAAAGAACCAGCGCAATAGCATGGCGTTCCACTAAATTTAGCATTCCTGCGAGCACAATCAGTCTATTAAATTACAACTTGAAAGAGGCTGGATAATTAAAACACTTTAATTATCACAGACAGGTCTGCTTAATCAAAAATTTAATTTTATATGTTAAAAAAAATTATTATTATTATTCCATGCAAGAAATTCAAGAGGTCTTTTTTGGAATGTACCATCAATCCACAAAATGTATTTATAGGAACAGATCCATCATTTACTCTAAGAAACTCCCCGCATCTAAATTCAAGGACTTCTCCTGATGACAGTCCCTCTGAAACTCACAAAGAGAGACTAAAAATTCAAATGAGTTTCCCATTAAATGAATTATTCATTTACAGCGTTATATCTGAATGAGAATTGACCCATGAATTTCCATCTAGTACATGATTGGCCAGAACCTAACTACAGGGATGACAAGCAACACAACATGTGAAGGGGTTAAATATCACAGTGAAGAACTATGCATTAAGGATGAACAGGGCATAGGAGATAGAGAGCGAAAAGAGAGACAGGGTTGGGAATTAGCAAGTGACAAAAATTCCTCTGGGTCCCTCTAGGTGAGCGTGTGACTTCCGGCTGGACAGCTGTTTAATTGTGAAATGACTCAAGCCTCAGATGATCTGAGGTCGGTCGGCCATCTGTCCAAGCGAACACGGTAAACAACAGGGAAACGCTGGCCACTGTTTGTTTATGGCATTTCTCAACCTGACTGTCCGCACGGTCAGTGAGACCTTTTTTCTTTTAGTAGTTAAAAGGACTTTGGTTAGTTATGGCCTAGTTATCTTTTATTTTGTCTATATATAATTCATTTATCTATTTTATCCATCCATCCATTTTCCTGGTTCATCACCTGTTCATTTACCAATCTGACAAAAGGCGATAAGTTTTCCAATACAGCTCTGGCCCAATGATTGGTCACCGTCGTTACCCAGATTAATATACAGAGGGAAGCAGACAATTGTACACCTATTAAGAGCAATTGATTGGATGTACTTGCACGGCTGCCAAGAGCACCATACCTCTTTGAACAACGCAGGGTGGGTAGAGAGGGGGGTCAGGGGTTTAACAGCCGATAATGGGAGCCAGGTCAGCCATTAAAAACCCCTCTGGCCGTCAGCCAGCAGGAATCTGCCTGTTTCCGCTACTGCCCTCCAGTTCTGTCCCTGTCTGCAAAGCTTTAATGTGCTAATGCACAAACGCACAAATGGGCCTCAGGGTGGCACTGAGCGGTTTACCGGATCTAGGAGGTGGGTGGATGTGTACTGGAATACCACTGCAGACTGGGAAAGTATGGGATCCAGATTAGTGGAAAATAGAGCCATAGTCAATATCCGGAAAGGTAAGCTTGACAACTTTACCATAAGCATCTCATAATCATCTTTACTGAAAAGGAAGTCTTTGGTTTGACAGCGTAAGTGGAAGAACCAAAGGCTTAGGAAAAATGATGGCTGATTTGTGAACGAACCATTCATTTGAGTCAGATCTTTTCGGTTGACAGAACTGCTTCACGAAACACAAACTGGACAGAGCAACTGATTTTATGACAGTGTTATCAACAAAAAGTACAGAGCATTTTATTAAAACGTTTTTCATCCAACAGATTATTTAATTTAGTATGCAAAATACATTTATAAAGTTATGTCAGTTGCTTTGGATAAAAGCATCCACCTAAACTAATAATTGTAAATGTTCTAAATGACTTGATTTTGCAATGAGCTAGGACATATTAAATTACTTTAAAGTGTCATTTAAACACCTTTGTAAATAAAACACAAAAAAAATGGACCAACAAATTTTTAAAGCATGTTTTAAAGAATTTTTTAAAGAAATTGTTCGAAAAGAATCAATTCAGCGTTCTTTAAATGACTTCCTATCACTATTGAGCAAAAACAGAATTAGGTTCATAATAAAAACATTATTTTATACATTTAAGTTTGTGCACGAAGGCGCCTCAAGAAACTGATTTCAGACGGGCAGTGTAACGGTTTAACGATCCAAATATTTCTCATTACAAATGACATTAAAAGTGAAAAAAGTTGGTTAGAAACATACATTTACACAAACTGACCACCAACCGCAACTTTCAGACGGCATCTAAATTTTTCACGGAATGGAGCGCACAGGATTGTGGGCTATCAAAAGCAGCGAAGGATACATCTATGCTGCCTTAAAAAATCGATCAGATGAAGGTATCTCAGGTAACATTGAATTTAGATGTGCCTTGATGTCTTCCTACCTTGGAATGTATCCTCCGAAGGCAGCATTTTTCAGCTTTCAGATGTAAGTTTCACCCAGAAAGTTGCTTTTTTATTACGGCGGTTCCATGGTAGGCTATAAAGTAATCAAATGTAATCTTCACTGCCTGGATCCAATATAGTTACAAATGTGTTTTCTTTCTCAGCTGTTTGTTTTCACTTAAGACCTAAATTACTGTGTTTATGAGGATACTTGTACAGACAGGCATTTTGACACATTCAAGTGTCTGTATTTAACCTTTCTAGCCCTATAAAGTGGCAAAAATAACTCCATTAAATACTCCTGTGCTCTATAAGCACCATCTTCACGTGCACGCTCCTCTCAGACACTGTGCGTATTTAACAAAATGAGTTCTCTTTTGCTGCTGATTGCATTTCAACGGCTTAAAATCATGTTTTTAAACAGCAATGCTTAAAAACGCTACAAACTATACGTTTTCCGGACCACATGTTGTGTAACCGAGATAGAGACGATAGTTCAAATTTCTGCCAGTTAATCATTTCTACTGGCAGAGCTGGGTAGATTACTTACAAACTGTTATCCGTTACTGATTCCAAATTACATGACAAAATTGTAGTCACTAATGTAATCCATTACATTAGACATTTTAGGTATAATCAGACTACTTTTAGATTATTTTTGACCTGACTCATTCACATGAAATCACATTGATTTAAGCAGGATAATCTTGTACCATAATGATGTAAAAATACAAAGATTGAGAAAATATATTCCTTTCATTGTAATTAACAACAAGAAGTGGATTAAACATTATATTACTTGAAGGTTTCCCAAACTGGGGTTCGTAAAGGAACTGCAGGGGGTTTGTGAGTTTAATGAAAGGCTAACAAGTAATTAAATAATAAAAATGTTAAATTATCAATAAATCAATAAAAAAGTAACTGTAGTCTGATTACAAGAATTTTAAAATGTCACTTACTCTAATTATAAGTACTCTTTGAAATCTGATTACGTAATCCAGATTACATGTAATCAGTATATCTATTGGTATATCGTGCACCCATACACACCTTTTTCTTCCCGTAAGGGTTGGTACGATCATTTGAAAATGTTATGGGTTTGGCTTCCGGTCTTATCCGCGTCCAGCTATTTTTAGCTGTACAAAAAAGCTCATTTTGCTGCTTGATATTGCAGATTGGTCTGTGGTACCATACTATTTTAATATATTAACTTAATTATGAGCACACTGGTTTGTAGCGCATAGCTTTACCGTTTACTGCACGTTTTCTTCTCATTATTTCCCTATAAACCGAAACCCTCACCCATAGGCTTACTTCCGAGTTAAAGAAATAGGTGGATTTTAATATCAGATTAACATATAACTGATATTGATATGATCAACATCCTGGCGTTGTATCCCAAAATCTCTTAAATTTTGTACCCACCCTAACAATACTTACGCTAAACAGTCCTAATCTCGTCCAGAGCCTCTATAGTCTTATCTACAGTGATCTCGTATAGCCTAAGGGCGAGGTTCATCTGCCGCTGCCCTGGCTACGTTTCAAATAGAGCTGTTACTACCCCCCTCCTTCTCCCCAATTGCATTAGTGCTTAACCAGGCAAACCCTGAGAGGCAGCAGCGATAACCATTACAGACAGTCGACAGGCCCCTGCCTCAGCTCTGTTAGTAAACCACACAAGCCGCCTGATAAAACAGCCACGGCTGCCGTCCCCCGCTCCGGCGATGTGAAATACAGCGAGCGACGAAACAGCTTCATTCCGGCGGCCTGTTCTCATCCTCGGTTGAGTGAGCACAGCAATAGGAGGGGTAATTTACACCCCAGCCAAACCTGTCATTACCCGAGGGCACTTGTTATGGCTGCACCCGATGTTTTTCCAATTCACCTCCAACCCCTGTGACTGTCAATCTCCTGAGTGGATGTAGTCGGGGGGAGAGAGGCAGGGGAGCGGCGCTGGGAATATTCCAGGCTCAGGCGGACAGCGGGCAATTTTCCTCGGAGGGGATAATGGGAGTGGAGTGGCAAGAAAGGCAAGACTGCCGCCGTAAGCAAAACGATCCTGCAAAATGATTCCGTCTACCGGTAGCGTGCCACAGCCCTCCAAACACTCCAACGCCCGTGTTGTTTAAAGTCTTACCAGCTGCATTTCAGAGTGCTTCCCATACAAACACACACACACACGCTCTCAACACCACACTTTTTATTCCTCTACCACGAGTAATCCACTTAATTTATGTTTTGCACCACAGTTTACACAGAATTGTCGCTAAAAGTGCGGGATCCGGAACTGTATTGCAGTAAAAGTGCGACGTGATGGGGCGCCTCGCACGTGCAATTCGTTATATTTACCGGTTCATGGAGAGATAAACATGTGCACACTTTATTTCCCCTGCATTACACCTGCCGAGGCTCCACCTGGGAAGTGCAGATGGATGTGAAAATCTCTGTGCGCGGTGCTCTGTGGATTTTGAGACAAAAGCAGCAGCACACACACAGAGCTCAACACAGCACAGCACAGGTCTTCCTCTGACGTCGCTTTGGGACTCCCCGAGGTCCCGTCCTCCAGAGGTGGGTCCAGGCTGCACAAACGTCGGTGTGTGTGCCTCTCGCTGGCTGTTCTGCAGAGGAGGTGCAGCAGCCATCAACACACACAAAGCTTAAGCTGCCATTAGTAGCCCAAGAACACAGCATTCTCCAAAATCACAATAATAATAAAAACATTTTAAACAATACAACAATATTCACATTATAGTGTCATATATATCAGGTGGGTGGTATCTTTGTTGTCAGATAGCCCCGCCTCCCTGAGGTTTGAAATCAGACATCCAGCAGAGACATTGCTACGTGCTGATGGCAACGTCAGATTTGTCTGGTTTAAGAAAACCTGAAAACAACTGTTTTATCACTCTAACCAAAAGCATAGAGTGATTATTTGGTTTAGGTGATGAAAAACAATATCAAAGTCGATTTGTTGACTTCACCTTTTTAATAACCTCTCTCTGTGATAATCTATGGTAATATATCAATAATCTATAATTACTTAACACTTTGACAGATAAAATATTGATGTGTATTGACTATCCATTACAAAAGTGGCATTATTGAAAAAAAACAATTAAAAAGAAAATAAGAAAATCTTATTTATTAAAGGGATGAATTTTGGAGCAGAATCTCAGGTGCATGTTTTTGCTAAAACACAATTATGTATAGTTTGTACTTGTATAGTTTTTACTTAATATGTCATTTATAACTTAAAAATTAGGGATGTATATAAAATTAGAAATGATATAAAATTTTTTCATGTTATAATCAATAATCAAAACATTAGAAATAAAATACAGAAAACATTTCTTTAAATACAAAGTAATTTACTTTAAATACAGCATAAAAAATGGATATCTATTTGTTAATCATTTAACAGTGTTTTTATATAAGAACTGTAAAAGTAGAGTAAATGAGCATCCAATATAAATATCCAGTGATGATAAATACTATCAGCCCATAACTGATATGCGCTCTTAAAAATAAAGGTGCTTCACGATGCCATGTAGAAGAACCGTTTTGTCTAAATGGTTCCCTAAAGAACCTTTAACATCTGAAGAACTTTTCTGTTTCACAAAAGGTTCTTTGTGGTGAAAGAAGGTTCTTCAGATTCAAAAAAGGTATGGTTCTTTAAAGAACCTTTGACTGAACGGTACTTCTATGGCATCGCTGTTAAGAACCTTTTAAAGCACCTTTGTTTTTAAGAGCATCGAACCGGTTTATTGTGCATCCCTACTTAAAATTCGTAGGTTGTGATGTGCTAGGATGCAGAATAATTCCCATTTAGTTCTCAGTGGAGCAGTGGCTTCAGGATAAACTAGTTCTAACGCTCATTACCTACTAGAGAAAAGTGAGCATTAGAACAGGATATATGTGCATATTAATATTTATCAAGAGTTCAGGACATTCTGTTCTGTCATGAGAGGAGTTGTTTTATACAGACGGTTTGTTCTATAAAAGATCAGAAACATGCAGAGCGAGTCGGATATGTGCCGAGGCTTATGCTCCCCCCGTCTTCCAAAGCCCATTTTTTGAGATTTATTTAGCTTGATTTTCTCCTCTTCATATATATTCCTCTCTTTGTTATTAAAGTTTTAATTGAAAGTCAGTGAAAGGTGGCAGAGCACCCAGCTGAGCTCTCAACATAGCTGTCTTCTCCTCTGGGTTAGATCTTCCTCCCATGAGGCTACGAGCCCCTGCGTCATTCACAAAAATCATTCAAATAGCTTCGACCTCAAAGCTTCGTCTTCATTCAGAAATCTTTTTATAGCACAGGCTGTGCCGGAGAAAGGGGCGGATGATGAGAACGGTTGGCCGGAGGGGGAAGAGAGGTGGGGATGAGACTGTGTGTGTGTGTGTGTGTGCGTGCGCTGGGCTGTTTGGGGCGGAGGCTGCTTACATAGCACCTGACGCCAGACCCGCTTCGCTGCCTCACCTGTCTGTCTCCTCTCCGACACGTGTGTGATTGGAGGAAGTGGGAGCCGGCGCTGTGACGGTCTGCTGTGAATGTGTGATCCAGCAGCATGAAGGTTCATTGGCTGAGAGTAAAGACGTCACAGCACCTTGTTAGTGAGATGCTGCAAACAGAGCAGCATTGCTGAGGAAACAGAACTCGTCACTGAGAGAAACCTTATTCACAGCTACGGCACACCCACCAACAGCTCGAGCTGTAAATAACTTCAAATTATGCATGAAGAGCTGTAAAAACACTATGAATTGATCAAAAACATCAAATTCTGAAACAAAAGAGGCTACATGCAAACAATAGTCTCTATATTCAAAGCTGTAAGCAAATCAACAGATATTAAATATATGGCCATTTTGACCATTCCTACATATTTTAAGAGCTCGATCAAGAGGTATTCCAACCCGATTTTTACTTCTTTTTCATTTATCAGTTAAAATCTCTGAAAAGGGTTCAAAGCTGTCATTGGGGCGGCAGCCTGGTAAAAAAGCTACATCTTTGTACATATTTAAAGGGATAGTTCACCCAAAAATAAAAATTCTGTCATTAATTACTCATGTCGTTCCAAAACCATACGACTTTAATTCATCTTCTAGACACAAATAAGATATTTTTGATTAAATCAGAGAGCTTTCTGACTCTGCATAGACAGCAACGCAACTGACACATTCAAGGCCCAGAAGGGTAGTAAGGACATCGATAAAATAGTCCATTTGACATCAGTGGTTCAACCATAGTATTTTGAAGCTTTGAGAATACTTTTTGTGTGCATAGAAAACAAAAAATAACTTTATTCAACAGTTTCTTCCCTTTTGTGTTAGTTTCTGCTTGCAAACCACTCGCCTGTGTGGTACTGTCATAAAAGCGTGTCGAAGACTGACAGGAAACAGAAGAAATTGTCTTTATTTTTGTGTTCTTTGCACACAAAAAGTATTCTCATAGCTTTATAAAATTGAGGTTGAACCACTGATGTCACATGGACTATTTTAATGATTCTTACTACTAGGGCTGGGCAATAAATCGATTACGATAATTATCACACGATAAAAATTTCCTTGATAAACGAGAACAAGAGTTCGATCAATGTTTGATATAATGTTTTATGTGGCAAAGGTGGAACAAAAGTCATTTAAAGCGCGAACTTACTAGAGCAGATTCGTTCATTCGCTGATAAGTCTCGGTCACTTTGAATTCAGCGAACAACACAAATAACTTGGGTTATAGCCAGATGATACAGTGTTGACAAACAAGAAAAACACTGTGCGCAACGATACAGAAGACTTTTTAATATACAAATCGCCATCATTTACCATGGATTTACCGTAGTGGCATTAACTGCACCATTGTGTTGTGTCAGAAATGTGGGTATTCGTGTTGAATTTTATTATATTATTAATGTAGACATGTATTAAATGTATTGAAGGAGGAGCACTGGAATATAATGATAGTATGTTTTTGTGATTACACATAGCGTTTATGCATTTGTACTAAATGAATTTAGACTACTGTTTTTCATACAAATACCTAGGAATCATATTACATTTTTATAATGATATTGAGGTGCTATTTTTGTGGTTTTACCTATTATTATCATGATCTATGGATGATACAATGGAGCAATGTTTTAAAAAAAAAAAAACGCAAACAGTCATAATTAAATTTCACCATATAAAAATGAAGTTTTTACAATTTTTACAGATGTTACTGATTTTGATAATGAACATAAATCTGCATCCTAACTCAAGCTCCTATCAAATGTGTATTTCTAAGAGACAAAAACATTTTATATTTTTATTATCAGGCAACACAAACCTGTTTCTTGATTTGAAACAATATTACTCATTAAAACATGCTGAACTTTTTTTTTCTATTAAGATATTTATTTTGTTAAGGAAAAATGACTGGAAAAAGTGTAAAGAATTCAAAAACATAAAGCGTTTGTCATGTTCTGACCATAAAGAATATTTTAAAGGCACAATTAACCGTCTGTTTTTTACAGCTTTCACATTGTAGCAAAAAATCTGCCTTTAAACTTGAAAGGAATAAAAATGTGACATTTATCGTGATAATTATCGATATCGACTGATATGAAAAAAAATAATTTTGATCATTTTTTGGCCATATTGCCCAGCCCTACTTACTACCTTACTGGGCCTTAAATGTAGTAGTTGCGTTGCTGTCTATGCAGGGTCAGAAAGTTTTCGGATTTCATCAAAAATATCTTAATTTGTGTTCCGAGGATGAACAAAGATATTACGGGTTTGGAACGACATCAGGGTGAGAAATTAATGACAGAACTTTCATTTTTGGGGGGAACTTAACCTTTAACAGTACATATTAGTACCAAAAGTGGACATGTTAGTACCTTCAGTACTAAGTTAGTTAGCAGTTAGTATAAGCTAGTAAGCTAGTACTTAAGCTAGTACTTAGAACTTAAGAACTAAGCTAGTACTTAGTTCTTCAAAATGTCTTCTTTTTTTGTCCTGCAGGTGAAAGAAAGTCACACAGGTTTGTAACGACATGAGGGTAGTTCTGGTTAAAGACGTCTGCAGAAATAAGACACGAAGGCAAAACGCATTTTCAAAACTGATTTCTGGATGAAACTGGGTCTCTTAGACTATGATCTGTCTTGTGACAGACAAGCTTGGCTCACCATTGCACTGATTCAGCGTAAAACAAATTGATATATAATCTATCACAATCCAATCAAAGAACTTTGGAGCCATTTTACTCAATTTCAGTGTTGCTATAGTTACTGCATTTTCCTTTTTAGGACAGAACACCCTATGAGGAACTCAAAGTACCTCTCCATCCAAGAAATCTTGTCATACACTCGTTGGTAAGCCTTGAAATCAGCTGTTACCCATTAGCGTACAGACCGGAGTGGATGGGAACGAGCACTAGGATGGGCATATGAACATATTCCTGACATATTCCCACAGAGGAGACTGCTGGGAAATTAGTGAGGTGGCACTAATCAGCCCCTGTGTGTTTATTGGGGGCTGAGGGGGGCAACCGGAGTGCATTAAAAGCCATTAGTTGCCTCTAACATGGCCACGCTCACTTATTTTGACAGATTCATACAGCAGGCTGATTCTCTGCACAGAGGGTGTATCTGTATGCACGCACACACGCACCTCCCGATCCTTCACATCCTCTTCAGCGTGCGGCCCATCCAGCCGTGACTGCACACAGTCAAATTGGTTTGGGATGGGAGGGGGATCTGTGAATAGAAGCTGTTTGTAGTCAAAAGCAGCTGGGCAAGTGAGTGATGGGGAGAGAACGCACAGGAGAGATGGCAGTATGTGTAATACCCTTGATAAACAAGGTGATAACAGTATGCTTAGGAAGATTTTCATGCTTATTATAGGGAATAGAAATGTATAAATGTATATTTAAAGTAATGTAAAATTATATATTAAATATATAACAAATAGATAGTTAAATAGTGTCAACATTTGAAGTGGATCAAAACCTTTCATCAAGGTTGTCCTAAAACCAAAACAATACTCGTTCTTGTCTTAGGGCAACTTTGATGAACTTTTCTGATCCACTTCAAATGTTGACTACTGTATATGTATAACATAACTGGGTATAACTTTTTAAATGACAATAAAATTATATTATACATCATTACATATAGAAAATAAATGTATTTGTGTTTGTATATATATATATCATACGTTTGTATCATTATATTTTTATAAATTATCATATATAAATATACATTATGTCATATATATTTATATTTATAAAAGCTAAAATCTAATTTATTATATTTACAACTAATTTTCTATAATTATATATTATATATAGTAAAACATATGTAGTGTATATATGTATAACGTAACTAAATAATTGTAAAAATTACTGTCAAATTATATTTAACATCATTACATATAGAAAATAAATGTGTGTAATTTATATCATGTTATCATATATATTCTAAAAGCTAAAATCTAATTATATTTATAATATATATATATATATTGTATAATAATATATTGTTATATTGTTTTTTAGTGTTTCGTGTGTGTATGTATATATATATATATATATATACACACACACACACACACGCATATTTACTATGATAACATTTCTATATATTTTTTAGAAATAATATACACCCACAATGACATTTATATATTGATAACATTTATATATAACTTCTATATATATATATATATACATATACACACACAGTATATAAATACCCACAATAACATTTATATATTGATAATTTTTCTGTACAACTTTTCTATATTTTTAAAAATAATAAATCAAGTTAAATATGTGTTGTTATATAAGAAAACATGATTTATAAAAATTAAGTGCTTTGTTTGTGTGTATATATGTATATATATGTATGTATTGTGTTTGTGTGTGTACTCCTATCATGTTTCCTTAAATAATAACAATATATTGTTTTTTAGTGTTTTGTGTGTGTGTGTGTGTGTATATATACACACACACAACACACAAACATACATATTGCATATATATTTACTAATATGATAACTTTTATGTATATTTTTTATTAATGAAATAAATATAAATTTATTTTTTATAAAGTCTCCTTTTATATATATATATATAAGGAAACTTGATTTATATATGTGAAATATATACAAATACACACAAACACAAAACACTGAGTTCAATAAAAAAATAATAAAAAACAAAATATGGCAGAAAATGCCATTGAAATAAAATTGCCTTTTTGAAAAATATGTTGACTGTTTGACCTGTTCTTTCACTACAATTATGTTGGATTTGCATTCTCACTTTAGACAGAAATCTCCTCCTACCAAGGTGACTCACAAATAGCCTCGCCCCTGCTGCCAAAAACCTCTCCAAATATCTGAGGTAGCTTTCAGATAATAGACACAAAAATGCTAATTAAAGTTAATTAGCAGGTGTGCCGTGCCATAATTCTGTTGACTTTCGAGTATTTTTTTAATAAAGCACAGGAAGCAGAATTCAGTATGTGGCTGTGTGAGGTATCCCTGCCTTAATTGAGTCTTTATTCCCATCATGCACAGCATTTGTGTAGTCCTCCTGGTTTTCAGTATGGAAGGTTCTGGTGATGCTGCTGCTGCTGCTTGAGTGGCAGAAGTCGACAATGTACTCGTGCGTTCTCCGAGTATCCTCGGCGTCCGCCCTCTCAGAGACTAAAAGTGAAGTCACGGATGCTTCTGCAAAGTGGTTGCAATTGTACTAGCAACTGACATTTATTGTGTTTTGGCAAATGCAACTTCATATCTGCGACATTTGTCATCGTAAGCTATGTTTGATTTCATAACGGCAAGAAATTAATTTGCATGCGAGTAATCAGAATACTGTGGCGCTATCTTAAATCTCACTCTCCCGATCGTCGCATAACATCTTTCCAAGTCTCATCTCACAGCAGGATCAAGGCTTCACAGTTGACACATATTAGTATGCAGGCAGCTTGTGAGAGCGGCTGTGACGTCAGCAGGAGTAGAGAGGGTGGAAAAGGTGTCCGAGAGAGAGCAGAGGCTCTGGCTGATCGCACCATTATTAGAACAGCAAACACGCTTAAACACCATTAAGTTCTATGTTACATGTGCCGTTTAGTTTCCACGGTAACGACAGGGAGGTGTATATTTAGAGCTGACGGAATAAGATCGTGAAGGAGCGGCAGAGATTTGGGGGGTGGGGGGAGTAAGAAGCAGATGCAATTTATCAAAAAAAAAAAAAAAAAAAAAACTTTGACATGTTTTGAGTCACAAAGTATTTAAAGCTTCTGTGCTGATTCATGCCAGGCTGACCAATCCAAACTAATTCAAAAAGGCCTTTTTTATTTTCTCTTTTTCTTGCTTTCATTAAGGGATTATGAGGAACTCACTGGAGAACAAGAGAACAGCTTCTTGTTTTGTTTGAGAAATGTGTTTTGGGTCTATAAATCTTGACCAGTTGGAGGCAGCACTGGCTACGGTCTATGCTTTTCAAACCCTGAACCCATCATACTTCCCTGTAAGGCCACTGTTTCTGAGACCATTTAACAACATTTGGTGGGAAAATCATCATGTACCAGCACAAGGTTAAAAAAAAAATGATACTGATTGCTGTAACATATTTGCCCATTTATTGCACTATTTATTTCCAAATCTGTAAATATAATATAATACATACTGAATATGATAACATTATTTATGAGTCAGTATTAGTCAATATAAAGTATTTATTACTTCTTTATTACAAATCTATTACTATCAATCTATTTTAAATCTATTATTATTACTACTACTGATTACTTATTTAATGTATAATATATTTATAAATAAAATTGTTTTTATTAAATCATTCATTTTGTAATGTATAGCATTTATCTAGTATTTCCAAAAGGAAATTTATATAAGATATTTTATTAGTAATAGAAATACTTTTTTTATTTACATTATTATATCATTCATATTGTACTGTATTAAATTATACATAACATATACATACATATTTTGTCACATTAATTATATAATCAATATAAAGTATTTCTATTGCTTTTTAATATATATTTATAAATAACATATTTTTATTAAATACTTTATAATGTATAACATTTAGCTAGTATTTCCAAAAAAGCATAAGTGCTATAAAACAAATATATTTATTAAAAAACATATATTATCCAATTATAACTTAGGAGTAATAGCAATACTTTTTACTTAAATTATATTTTTAATTCTATAAATCATATTAAAATATTGCATGTATCCTGTATTTTTCCAAAAAAGCGTAAATATTTTAAAATAAATATTACATTTAATAAAAAGTACACACATACATGTATATATATATATATATATATATATATATATATGATATTTCATTATTACTTACTTTTTTATTTACATTAATTATAATTTATATGATACTGTATTATATTATACACAATGTATAAATAATTCATATGTTAATTATATGATCAGTAACTTAATTAATGTATAATATATAATAATTCATAAATGAAATATTTTTAATTAAATAATTCATATAATTTATCTAGTATTTCCAAAAAGCACAAGAATTATAAAATATGATATTTATTAAAAAACATACATTACCTAATTATACCTTAAGAGTAATAGAAATACTTTTTGTTTATATTAATTATTTATATTATATATTTTTATAAAAAAACATAAATATTATTAGAAAACTAATTACATTATTGAACAAAAAGTATACTACACACATATATATTTTAGTCATAAAATACTTTATATTAACTATACAATTCATATTCTAATGTATTATATTACACATAATTAATACACGATTAATATGAATTATATAATCAATGAAGTATTTTCTCATTTGTAATTATTATTTAATGTATATTTACAAAGAAAAAATTGTATTATATATATATAAATTCATATTATAATAACATTAGTATTTCCAAAAAGGATAAGCACTATAAAACAAATATTATATTTAGTAAAAAACATATACTATCTAATTATATTTTATAATAGAAATACTTTTTTATTTATATTAATTATATAATTCATATTATAATATATTGCTTTTACCTTGTATTTCCAAAAAAGCATATTATAAAACTAAATATGACATTTTTTATTAAAAACACACACACACACACACACACACATATATATGTATATATAATGATATTTTATTAGTAAAAGAAATTATTTTTATTTCTATTAATTATATCATTCATATTATAATGTATATTCTTAATGTCAAATCATTTACGAAATAAAAAGATATTTTCATATTAACTGAAATTGAACAGCTGATTGAAGTTTATTCTTATTTAAGACCAAATAGCTGCATACATTCTCATTCGGAGCGAAAGGATAAAATAAGGCGTTAAAATCAAAGGCTGCGAGTTTAATATATAGGCAATATTTTGATCCTGAATCACGCTGCTGGTGAGGTGTTGAGCTATATGCATGTGAATCAGATGTGAAGCGGCCGGAGTACAGTACACACGCGCTGAGTATTACCATGGCAGCTGAATCCCACCCGAGTCCTGCAGGTGTGTGACTCACCCCCACTAGCTCAACAAAGGGAGAGAGGCCGCCGCATAGAGACGCAATCTCTTTGTGTATCTCTCTCTCTCTCTGTCACATGCTGCATTGCCAACTTACATGTGGGCTCTATGCCCATCCATGATCGCACCCCAACACCTTCACATACCATACCGCCCCAGTGTATACTCACTGACTGTTAAACTTTTTACGTACACGTAATTTGAAATGACACGTTTCTCTCTCTCTCACGCTAAAATTCTCCCGCGACGGTGAAGATTGTTCTAGAGGAACAGTGTGTTATGGCTGATGATTCTCTTATTCTAGATGTTAATAGAAACTTCACAGGAGGCAGCTGGACTTCAGTGCTATAGTCATGAATCCAGCAGAAATGAGCAGAAAAGGTGAGAGTTTGGTCGAACCCATGTGTGAAGTGATGCTGAATTTGACTATGAGCTGAGGTAACAGAGCCAGCAATGTGGTAAGGTCTGTTTATTGGTGCAATGGGACAGTGGCGGCTCAGCAGGTAAAAGATGAATGCAACCTTGAGTGACAGACAGTTATTATCCTTAACAAAAACTAGATATGAAACATTTTCATTTGAAATAAAATTCAAAGCTAATGGAAAATTAAAAAAAACTTTATGATTGCAAAACTAGCTATAATAAAATAAAAAGAGCCGCTATTTAATAAGTAAATAGATTGGATCAAGGCGGATCGGCTTAAAATCGATTGTAATAAAGGGGCAGGTTTATAGGGATAGTTTGCCCAAAAATGAAATTTCTGTCATTAATTACTCAGCCTCATATCATTCTAAACCCATAAGACCTTCGTTCATCTTCAGAATACAAATTAAGATATTTTTGATTAAATCTGAGCACTTTCTGACCCTTCATAAACAGTAATACAACTGACATGTTCAAGGCCCAGAAAGGTAGTAAGGACATTGATAAAATAGTCCATGTGACATCAGCGGTTCAACCCTAATTTTATGAAGCTATGAGAATACTTTTTGTGCGTGCAGAAAACAAAAATAACTTTATTTAACAATTTCTTCTCTTCCCTGCCAGTCTTTGACAAACCACTGATGTCACATGGACTATTTTAACAGTATTCTTACTACTACTAAAATGAAAATTAGCCCATTATTTACTGACCCTCAAGGCATCCTAAGTCTGTATGTCTTTCTTCTTTCAGACGAATGCAATCAGAGTTATATATATATATTTAAAAAAATTGGGCTTTTTCAAGCTTTATAATGCAATGGGCGGGTGTTTCTCTTCATCAGTCCAAAACAAGTCCAATAAAGCACATTCATCCATAATAAAAAGTGCCTCACACGGCTCCGGAGGGTTAATAAAGGTCTCCTGTAGTGAACTGATGCATTTTTGTAAGAAATATTTCCATATTTAAAACACAATAACAACTTTAATCTAGTTTGCGCACACTGTTGTACATGGAAGCAGCTTAAAGTGGATGATGTAGGATGTATGCATTGTGTATGCGCCTGTGAGTCTCGTAAAAAAAACAACATTTGTTTACAGGAGCAAAGGAAGCAACGATTCCTTACTTTACCGAAGGAAAACCATTCTCCCCTTGCCTTATATTGAAATCCTCTGTCATTTTTCTGTACAAATCCACGTTTTGTACTTTTAATTCATGACCTGTGTTTTTTTTTTTTTTTTTATCTCTCCACTGCGCATCCACGTTTCGTCACTTCTCACCGGTGGATGCGCAACGCTGACGTTCTACGTGCTTCTATGTACAACTGTTAGCGGAAGCTAGATTAAAGTGATTCTTACGTTTTAAATATGGATATTTTTCTTACAAAAATGCATTGATTCACTACAGGAGGCCTTTATTCACCCCCTGGAGCCATGTGAGACACTTTTTATTATGGATGGATGCGCTTTATTGGACTTCTTTTGGACTGATGAAACACCCGCCCATTGCATTATAAACCTTGAAGGAGCCAAAACAATTTTTAATATAACTCCGATTGGTATATACACCTAGGATGCCTTGGGGGTGAGTAAATAATGGGCTAATTTCCATTTTTGGGTGACCTAACTCTTTAAACATGAAAATGTCATTAGCAATAACACTAGAATGTGCTGGGAAATTTAATACAGTTAAAAATGTTTAAACCACATACCATATAAAAGGAATAGTTCAACCAAAAATGTAAAAAAATCAGAGAAAATTGATTTAAAGGTAGATATGCAAAGTGCAATGCAAAGTGTACGTGAAATTCATCCCCATACCACTGACATTTTTAAAACGGATAACAAAAAAATTCTGGAGTTCTATTGTTTATTGTGTACTGCTTCAAAATGACTGAAACACCTTGATGTGAATAAAACTACATGTGTACACAGCCAGAAAAAAAGGAAAAATGCCAAAACTGCCACTGGGCTAGTACCTTTAAGTATTACGTATTAATATGTACACTTTAGATACTAATGTGTACCTTTAAAATACCATATAAACCACTTAGCAGTAAATATAGTGCAATGATGTACATTTCAGCTTTTGTACCTTAGGCTACTGCCCCGGTGACAGCTTTGTACTTTTTTCCTGAGAGTGTAGTTAATTTAATAATCTAGTAAAACGCATCAGTTTCACTGTCTCTGTTTGAGTCTTATCGTCTTACTGCTGTTCTGAGTTTAGCTGATCGAGCTCTTGGGTTCTCCTGAACCTCTTCCTCACTTGGCTTTATCACCTTCTTCAGACTGACCCAATATTTGCTCTCGCGTCCTTTCTCTTCTTCTTCATTCTCTTCCTCCTCCTCATGCTCCTCTTCCTCGATTTCAAGCCGGGCTTTGGCTCGCTGGCGAATGCTGCGGCGTGGTGGGGCCGCCAGGTCCTCTCCGCGGAGGAAACGCTTGGTCAGCCGGTCCTCCAGGGAGTGGAAGGTAAGAACACAGAGTAGCCCCTTGGGACGGAGCAGGGTCTGTGCCACACGGAGGCCGGCGTGCAACTCGTTCAGCTCGTCGTTCACGAATATCCGTAAGGCCTGGAAAGTTTTGGTGGCAACGTGTGAAGGGCGCTGCAGGCGGTCACGACGGGCGTACAGCGCGCTAGCTGGAAATGCTCCTAAAATAAGAGAGGCAGAAGAGGATTACATTAGTTATTAAGTTAACTAAGGCTTTTGCAAGGTTCTTTAAAAAAAAAAAAAACCTGTAATTTAAATTGTTTACCTGCGCTCGTCTTTTGTTTTAGTTAAGTCAGTTATTATTTCAAATAAATGACATATTAATTGATTCACATATATTTTCCAAATTGGTTCCTATCTAATAGTTCAAATATGTGTTAGAGCAGTGCTTCCAAATATTTTTTTTGTTCATCATCTCCTTTATCAACACCAAACTCATTATACTGAATATCATTTAGACATACCATTAAATAGTTTTAATATTATTCAGGTCAGGTTTAAATGTTTCATTTTCTTTCTAAAAGAAACAAAAGTAGCACACATGCAATAAATTTCAATAAATGTCAACCATTACACACAGTTACAGTTTTTGTTTTCTTTTCTTAAAAAGGCACTAAAAAGTGATCAATTAAGATTATTGATCTTAATCGGCTGTTTAACAAAGCTAATATTTCCAAGTCCCCTTTAGTAGGAAATCACTATGTTAGTGCTTTTTCAAAAAATATTATATAAAGAAAATTTACAATTTGCAAAAAATGAAATAGGGTTTATACTCCAATTAATATGGAAGCACCTTTTTAGCCACTGAATTAAAAAAAAAAAAGACTTTTTTTCTCAGAATTGATGGTAAACTCGGTTAGAAAGTCAGAACTGCAAGATAAAAACTTGCAATTCTGACTTCATCTCAGAATTGAAACTTGCAATTGTGAGTTATAAAGCCAGAATTGTGAGATAAAAACTTATAATTCTTACTTTTTTCTCAGACATGCGTGATACAAACTTGTAATTCTGACTTTCTCTCAGTATTGTGATATAATCTCGCAATTGCGGGTTATAAAATCAGAATTGTGAGATAAAAACTCAGAATTCTCTGATTTGTGTGATACAAACTCAAAATTCTGACTTTTTTTGATTACGATGTAATCTCGCAATTGCGGGTTATAAAGTCAGAATTCTGAGATAAAAACGTGCAATTCTGCCTTTTTTTCAGATTTCTGATACAAACTCGCAATTTTGACTTTTTTGTGTGACATAAACTCGCAATTGCAAGTTATAAACTCAGAATTGTGAGATAAAAAAAAAAAATCTAAATTCTGATTTTTTCTTAGATTTGTGTGACAAACTGACAATTTTGGAAATACAACCATGATAATCAATCATAAATTCAGCTTATGAAAAACTCACAATTCTGAAATGTTTTCTGAGATCTGCATGATACAAACTCGCAATTCTGACTTTTTCTCTCAGAATTGTGAGATATAAATTTGCAATTCTGAGAACAT
>JAHKKF010525395.1:0-17443 GCA_019740295.1 Labeo calbasu | reverse complement strand
GTATGAATCTGGAACAGATGATTTATGTACAGATTTGTGCATTATTTTCTCTATATACAGCTATATAAATAAGAGATGTGCATGAGTATTTACATAATCTGTAAAATGTAATCTGATATTTCCTACTGACACACTACAGCAAAAGACCGACTTTAACTGACTTTAAACCATTTTTTAGCTGATGAAAATACTAGTGGCAATACTTTTGCACAGTACTGTATATTTAAATGAACCAGAATTAAAGCATAATTAAAGATTTACTCTTTTTCCTAATTTCTACATATTTTAGTTCTTATACATCATGTGGTTGCAATAAAAAATTCAAATAAAAATATATTATATAAATTAACTAAATATGTATGTATACAATGGGTAACAAGTAAACTAAAACAAAAACATTATTTGAATTTATTGACATAAAATATTCTTAAAATACAATCAATCAATCAATCAATCAAAAAAAAAAAAAACGGCATAATTTTCTTTACGCAAAAGAAAATGTTTGTGAGATTCACCCAAATGAATGTTGTCTTTCTATGATGCATCATCTGCAGCTGGATTTAGGCGTAAAAATCATCATGAGACGTCGGGGCTGTCAGTTTAAGATAAACAAAGTAACATTGTTTAATGACTGGACCGTGAGAGAAAATTTTAAATAAATATTACACAAAATGAAAACAAACACAAATCAGGATGAAAACCTTCCCTGATTCTGCAGCTATTAAATGACGTTTACAAAACACTGATGGTGTTTGGCATCAGTGACGTCAAACTTGTGCAACGTGTCTAAATTCCACCTCGATTTGTGAGCTTTACAAGACATTAGGGTGAACAGATAATGACAGAACTATTCTGGTAAACTGTCATTGTTTGCTTAAGTCATAACATCAGCATATAATATGGACAATGGATTTTAATCAGAAGCCACACACCAATGCACAGGAGAAAAACATTTAGGGGAAATAAACAGAGTGATGTCACAAGACTGTTTTTCCTGTTACTTTCCCACCATGCCTCACCCCCCTGCCTCATCGCTTCTGCCTAGGCATTCCCACAGTATCTCAGCAGGATCTTAAGTTCTGGCTCCAAACTCAACAACAATATCCGGATCACTCATCGCAGTACATTGGGAACGTTCTCTGCGCACTCTACACGCTCTCCCTCGTACACTAATAGAACGAGTCAGTGGCGAAATTTTCCAGATGGTGCAATAAAAAAACTCTTACGGCTGGTTTTTACCAGGTTAAGTCGACTGGAGAGTCGGCCAATCATGTCTGATGCGATGTGTCTAAAAACATGACTTCTAGCATCTGATATGGTCATGGAAGAACCATTAGATGGCTTTAGAAGCATGAGTGAACACAATAACAATATTTATATAAGAAGTGAGCAATCCCTCACCCAGGATTGGGTTGTTAGCTTTGAACGTATCGTGGGCTGCGGTTTAGGGGAATTGAAAGCAGAAATGTTTGCAAACTGTGATCTGGTGCGCTAATGTTTAGGGTTTGCATACACTCACAGTCACTGGGATGCTGCGAAAAGTAACAATATTTGTATTTCAGCAATTGTGCTAACTACGATTTTAAAGGCAGACAAGGAATAGGTCTTGTTTCCAAAAATGCCTTTAGACTACAGTAACATGTTATAATTATAATGGAAAACCAAATTCGAATCATGTAAATGCTTGAATTCGACCGTTTTCTCAATAGAGGGTTTGCATGATCTACCCGGATTAGCAACCACATTGGCATACTCAAAAGTAAACAACAGCATGGATTGCATTGTTAATTACTGAATATGTAGTTCTGCTAACCTTAAGCAGGAAAGGGCACAATAGTTTGACAAACTGAAGTTTATAGGTGGTAAAGATACGTACAAGCAATATTAATTAAGATATTAGCCTAATATTTCACCTACCTGACCGGAAATGAGAAGAACAAACTCGAATGTTGTCAAGATTCTTGCTTTGGAAATCCTGGTTCAGTTTGGCCAACAACAAACGCCTCTTGTTCCTCAGTTTTTTGCACTCTTCTCCTTGATTTCTTATAAGTTTTGGCAGTCTATAGTACTCCAAATGTTTTTCCTGGTCCGACCGATTAGTACAGCCCAAAACATGACAATCATTGACCATTTTCAGCAGCAATAATCAGCAAAATATGCGAGTTTCGTTCGGTTCCCTGTCACTGTTTACATTCTGTGCCGTCAATATGGCAGATTCATGCCATGTCCTAAAAACCCTATCGGATTAAAAACCGTTACGCCTATGTTTGCACAGGTTGTACGTCTTACGAACAGGTCAGTTGAGGAGACTGAATATTTACTATGCTAAAAACCTCGTCTGACATATAGGCTATGTTAGCTTTCTTTAGGACAAGTCAACACAGTAAAAATAATGATCATATTCACGGTAAATCCGCTGACATCATGGCTTCCTGCGGTTACGTATCTGAACTTGTGGCGGCTGAATACTGCGCATGCGCTGTTTTGTTCGAACTCCAAATACAATGAGCATGTGAACGTACACTACCAGTCAAAAGTTTTTGAATAGTCTTATTAGTCTTATAGTCTCTTCTGCTCACCAAGCCTGCAATTATTTAATGCAAAATACAGCAAAAGCAGTAATATTGTGAAATATTTATAATAACTGCTTTTTTATGAATATAGTTTAAAATGTAATTTATTCCTGTGATCAAAGCTACATTTTCAGCATTACTCCAGTCTTCAGTGTCACATGATTCTTCAGAAATCATTCTAATATGCTGATTTGCTGTTCAATAAACATTTTTTATTATAATTATTATTAATATTAATATAATATATATCATTTAAAACAGTTGAGTACAATTTTTTCAGGATTCTTCAATGAATAGAAAGATCCATAAATCAGCATTTATCTGAAATAAAAAGCTTTTGTAACATTATACACTATACTATTCAAAAGCTTGGAGTCAGTATAATTTTTTGGGGGCAGGGGAAGAAATTATAGAAATTAATATTTTCATTTAGTAAGTATGCTTTAAATTGATCAAAAGTGATAACAAAGACATTAATAATGTTACAAAACATTTCTATTTCAGATAAATGCTGTTTCGTCTGAACTTTCTATTCATACAGTATTTGCAAAACTGCATTCTTCCATCTCAAAAATATATCTAAATTACGACCTATGCTCTCAATGTCTAATGCTGAAACATTAATTCATGCATTTATGACCTCAAGATTAGATTATTGTAATGCTTTATTGGGTGGTTGTTCTGCTCGCTTAATAAACAAACTCCAGCTGGTCCAAAATGCAGCAGTTCTTACTAGAACCAAAAAGTATGATCATATTAGCCCGGTTCTGTCAACACTGCACTGGCTCCCTAATAAACATCGTATAGATTTTAAAATCTTGCTAATTACTTGAATGGCTTAGCTCCTCAGTACCTGAGCGAGCTCATATCGCATTATAGTCCCTCACGTCTGTTGCGTTCTCAAAACTCTGGCAATTTGATAATACCTAGAATATCAAAATCAACCTCGGGCGGCAGATCATTTTCTTATCTAGCGCCCAAACTCTATCTACCCTACACTGTTCGGGACACAGACACACTCTGTCAGTTTAAATCTAGATTAAAAACCCATCTCTTTAACCTTGCTTACACATAACACATCAACATATTCTTATAATTCAAATCCGTTAAAGGATTGTTAGGCTGCACTAATTAGGTCAACCGGAACCGGGAACACTTCCCATAACACCCGATGTACTCGGTGCATCGTCAGAAGAATGGCATCTACGCTAATATTAGTCTGTTTCTTTTTTATTCCGAGGTCACCTTAACCACCAGATCGAGTCCGTATCCAGATCAGATGGTCACTGCAGTCCCCCGGATCCAGTCCGTACCCAGCCCAGACGGTGGATCAGCACCTAGAGACAACCTCTACAGCCCTGACTGTCAGCGGAGACCACATCGACTAGATGAGCCCCAGAGATGGATCCCCAGTGAAGACCTCGTCACCTAGACGGCCATCGGCACAAGACCACGGGAACCTGGTGAGTCCTCTGCGTCCGGCCAGAGGAGAACTAGCCCCCCGACTGAGCCTGGTTTTCTCCCAAGGTTTTTTTCTCCATTTGTCACCGATGGAGTTTTGGTTCCTTGCCGCTGTCGCCTCTGGCTTCCCTAGTTGGGGACACTTTCTCTTCACATGATATTGTATTTTATTGTATTGTATTTGATTAACTACCTTTACCTGAAAATTGAGTGTTTATTGTTGCCCTTGGCATTGTTGATGTACTATTACCTATTTAATACTGTACAGCCACCTTGTCACAATTCTGTATTGTTAAAGGCGGTATGTAAATAAAGGTGACTTGACTTGACTTGATCAAAGAAACCTGAAAAAATTATACTCAGCTGTTTTCAACATAATAATAATAAATGCTTTTTGAGCAACAAATCAAATGACGGATCATGTGACGCAAGTAATGATGCAAAAAGTTCAGCTTTGAAATCACAGAAATAAATCACATTTTAAAAAATATTCAAATAAAAAACAGTTATTGTAAATAGCAAAACTATTTCAAATTTTTACTGTTTTTGCTATACTTCGGATCAACTAAATGCAGGCTTGGTGAGCAGAAGAGACTTCTTTGAAAAACTGGTAGTGCATATGTAAAGTGGATTTCTAAGTTTAAGGTTCATTTAAACAACTTTAAGAATATGAAATCGTATTTGATTCATTCATAAACATACCTAATGATTTCAGTAGTTATGTTTACATTATTGTGACCTCAGTTCTGAAATTAAAACTCCAAAATGTTTTTTTTTTTTTTGTAATGATTTTAGTGACATTCAAGAACATGTATTCTTATCCTTCTTGGTAAAAAATGTCAGTTCATCCTCAGTTTATGTAAACACTGAGGTTAAAAGACTGTCTAACCACCTGTCAGTCCTTTATTGAACAGTGTAACTGACACACAGAAAAAGCTTGACAGTATTTACATAAAAGACTTGAGTTCTTTTTTTTAAGTTTCTTGTACTATCACATAAACTAACAAACGTGGGCAGAAAAACAAACAGCTAAAATAATAGAAAAGAAGACAAATTACAAATATGTCAAAACTTCAATTTTCTTGTCTCCCCTTCAGAGACAATAAGGAATGGATTTATTGTTTGTTACACCATCGCACCGTATTCAAAGTGAAGAAACATTTTCAGGGGCCAGCTGCCCTCTCTTTGAATGGTTTCAAGGCAGAGGAGCTTGTCAAAATATCTTTATCGACATGTCCATCACAGCTTCGCCTCAGGTCCTCTGAGTAATTGATGTCTTCTTAAGAGTTTTAGCTGTAAACATTGTGAAGGAACCTCAAGGAAGTTTCGCCCAAGGGAGCTTCTCGTAGGTAATGATCACCAACACCAAGGTTTCGCTTTGGAAGGTAAAGAATGTCAATCTACATTCAAGAGAAACCAGAAACCATCTCGCATTACAGGCATGGAGGGTACACGTAACTTAATTGAGGTCCTGGGGAGATTCTAGGAATCTTATCAGAACCAAGATTGAGCTTGTTCCCCTCTAATGAAGTTGGGAGTTTCTGACTTCCCAAAGCTAGAGTCAATGCACCGGAGAACAAACTGCAGGATTAAGTGTTTTTTAAGTGTATTTTTTTTTATAGGCCCTCATGATGGTATAAAAAAAAGAATGTATAGTATTTCCTTGCTGCTTTAGAATTTGCCCAAAAGAGGAAGGCAGTATAATTTAATACTGAGCATATAGTTAAACACTTCCTATGTAGGAAGCTGACTATAGGTTTTGGAACAGAGACAGTAAAAAAGTGAATGTTTCTGTACTTAGCTGAACATACTCAAACTGAGGGTAAGTACTGCACAGTGGGATGGGTTGTTGTTTTAGGGGCCTTGGAAATTTCTGAGAAATCAGAAAGAAAAGAAACATCTCTGACCATATGTCATGTATCAGAACAGGCACAGCTGTTTTAAGGGCAATACTTTTTTTAGACACAAATGAAAATGCTTAAAAAGATGTGTGCAGCATTTTTTTAAGGGCGAGAAAGAATAAAGTCTAAAAATGGAAAAACCTCAGAATTGCCACATAACACACTGGACTTGAGACCTTTTTTTCATTTTAAGCTGTTTTGGCAAGACAGTCTTCAGACTTATGTGATATAAACATGGACTCAAAAATAGTAAGGCCTAAATTGAAGATTTGTGTATTTTAAATGCATATTCAATTTTCATTTATTAGGATTACACTGTTTTAACATAAACTGATAATGTAATGTATAATTTGTCAGTCATACAGAAACAAAACTGGTAAAAAGCATGTAAAATTTCTGTACTAATAGTAAAAAAGAAAGGGTTTTAAATAAGTACACTACCAGGTCAAAAGTTTTTTAATGTTTATTATTTTTTTATTATTTTATTATTTATTTGACATAAAAATACAGCATTTTTACACATATTTTTACTATTTAAAACAACTGTTTTCTTTTTTTAATATATTTTAAAATGTAATTTATTCCTGTGATTTCAAAGTTGAATTTTTAGCATCATTAATCCAGTCACATGATCTGTCAGAAAACATTCTAATATTCTGATTTGCTGCTCAAAAAACATTTATTATTGTTGAAAACAGCCGAGTAGATTTTTTCAGGTTTCCGTAATGATCTAGAATGATTTCTAAAGGATTGTGTGAAGCTGAAGACTGGAGTAATGATGCTGAAAATTCAGCTTTGATCAAATGAATAAATTACATTTTAAAATATATTCAAATAGAAAGCATTTATTATACATAGTAAAATTGTTTCAGAATTTTACTGTTTTTGCTGTACTTTGGATCAAATAAATGCAGGCTTGGTGAGCAGAAAAGACTTCTTTAAGAAACATTAAAAATCTTACGGTTCAAAAACTTTTGACTGGTAGTGTATATTAAATATATGAAACAAAGCTGAAACTACTACACTGATAGTATCTTAAATCATAATCAAATGAAACATAATATTACATAAATGAACACATAAAGGACAGACATAACCATTAACAGCTTGAAATGGACTTATCTTTTTCTGTGTCGGCTGTCTTTGACGTCACAGCTCAGGCTTTGGGAATTGCTTTTTTTCTGGTGCCATTAGTCAGTGCTGTCATGACGTCAGCTTTCCAGTGTGTTCAGACAGCGGGAGCATCCTGCATCCAGCAGCATGAACGGAGAAGCTCCCACTGAGGAATGGAAAATCTAACATCCTGAACATGACAAACACTCCATCTAAAGCCAGCAGAATGATGCTTACCTGTTAATCTGACAGAGCAATCCATACCATCTTTTTTTCCACATCATATGAAGCAATTCAGCTGAAAACATGCAAGAAAACAGTAGGGCAGAAAGTCACGTTTTTATTTGTCACTCAAAACCTGGTAATGGTTTTATTGCAAAACCCAACAGGGCCTGACCTGATCCTGTCAGACATGACAGTGTATAGTGCACGCAACATTAAATAGACACACTGGTAGCATTCCCAAAAAAAAAGAAGTGTTTGATTGCATAGCTGCAGGCCTTTGAGATGAGGAATGAAACTTTTACTATGTCAAAAGTGTTTACAATTATTCAGAACTATAAAAAAGGATGCCAACAGTTTGCATTGCTTTTTTAGCTGAATTCATCTTCTGCATTATTCCAAATAAATGTATTCGCTGAACTTTACATTATTTCAGTCTAAGATGATCTTAAATTAAAAGAGTTAAACGAATAGTTCACCCAGAAATGAAAATTTGCTGAAAACTTACCTTCAGTTCTTAAGATTAGATGAGTTTGTTTGTTCATCAGAACAGATTTGGAGAAATGTAGCATTACATCGCTTGCTCACCAGTGGATCCTCTGCAGTGAATGGGTGCCGTCAGAATGAGAGCCCAAACAGCTGATAAAAACATCACAATAATCCACACCACTCCAGTGCATCAGTTAATGACTTGTGAAGCAAAAAGTTGCATGTTTGTAAAAAACAAACAGATTATTAAGATGTTTTTAACTTGAAACCATTGCTTCCTGCTGTCGATAATATTGCATTCTCCAGTAAAAAAAAGTCTGAATCGGGAGGGAAATTTGCACAGATCAAGCATATTTCATATTTTAAAGTGAGAGGACAACAAAATATGGACTTCTTCACTGGAGGAAGCCATATTATGGATTATAGACTCATATTTTGGACTGAAGCTTCAGTTTTGTTTTGTTTGTTTTTTTCTTACAAACATACTTTTCACTTAACCAGACATTAATTGATATACTGTAGTGGTGTGGATTACCTGTGTATTATTGTGATGTTTTTATAAGCTGTTTGAAATCTCATTCTGACGGCACCCATTCACTGCAGAGGATCCATTGCTGAGCAAGTGATGAATGTTAAAATTTCTCTAAATCCGTTCTGATGAACAAACTCATCTGACAACCTCCCATTAAAAGAGGAGTCCACTTCCAGAACAACAATTTATAAGTAATTTACTCACCCCTTGTCATCCAAGATGTTCATGTCTTCCTGTCTTCAGTCTTAAATAAATTATGGTTTTTGAGGAAAGCATTTCAGGATTTTTCTGCATATAATGGACTTAACTGGTGCCCCTGAATTTGAACTTCCAAAATGCAGTTTAAATGCAGCTTCAGAGGACTCTAAACGATCCCAGCCGAGGAAGAAGGGTCTTATCTATCGAAACGATCGGTCATTGTTTTTGAAAAATAAAAGTTTGTATACTTTTTAAGCACAAAAGCTTGTGTAGCACAGGTTCTGGCATGCGCGTCCACGGGTCGTTTTTGAACTATTCGTTCATTTTGAACGAATCTTTAATGTGACTCGGTCAGAACGAGTCACCTCGGGGAGTGATTCGTTCAGTCGCGCATGCGCAACATCCTATTAGGTTCTGTAGTTGAATTAGTTCACCTGTTTCGAGTCTTCAGGTTTTTCGAGTCATTCGTTCACCTTATGGGGCTGTCACGTGATGCTGATTTTGCTAAAATGAACGAAATGACTCAAAAAAAAGATTCGTTCATTTTGCTGAACGAGACTCAAAGGTCCGAGTCGGTAAAATGATCCGAACTTCTCATCACTAGTTCATCGTCTGTGTACAAAAAGGTAGAGTATGTCGAAAAACTCAATGTTATTTTCCCCTACAACTTAAGAATCGTCCGTCATCGTTGTACCTTTTTGTTTGTAACCAGCATTTGACTTGCACTTTCTTAGTCTTTGCACGTTCGCTTTGTAAACACTGGGTCTGTAGTTCTGCCTACATTCCGCGTGACCTTTCCACGTGATTCAATCGTACGTGAACGCGCATACCAAAGCCTGTGCTACATGAGCTTTTGTGCTTAAAAAGTATACAATTTTTTATTTTTCCGAAAAAAAAAAGACCGATCATTTCGCTAGATAAGACCCTTCTTCCTCGGCTGGGATCATTTAGAGCCTTTTGAAGCTGCATTTAAACTACATTTTAGAAGTTAAAAAAATCGGGGCACCAATGAAGTCCATTATATGGAGAAAAATCCTGAAATGCTTTCCTCAAAAAACATAATTTCATCACGACTAAAGACAGAAAACATGAACATCTTGGATGACAAGGAGGTGAGTAAATTATTTGTGAATTGTTGTTCTGGAAGTGGAGTTCTCCTTTAATCATGAGGTTTAAAAATATAACAAAACAAAAAAAGAGGATGGAGGAACAAACAACTATAAATAAAACTAGCAAATGATTGATTCATGAGGGTGCATAGTGGGAGGAAGGCAAATGAGATATTTTTTGGTTTGACTTTAAAAAAATTAAGAAATTGTACGAAAAAGCTCATATCAATATCACTTTGCTTTCAGAACAATTATTATATAGTATTCAGTAAATTATAAAAAAAAAATGCTGTAATATTCTAGTAAATCTTTAGTCATCTTCATCATTTGCAAGACCTACTTGGCTTTTTTTTTTTTTTTTTTTTTTACAGTGAATCCTCTTAGTTTAAGATAACTTATCATGCTGTTACAAAACCTCAATAAAAACATGCAGGAATGATAATGAATGCAGCCAGACTTGATGCATTTGACCCGTGCAAAACATCTCAAGTTTCTCTACTAAACATCTGAGCTGTCATGCGGGGGTTTAGACAGTCTAATCAAAGAGCATCAAGATCCTCTGGAATGCTGAAGACATCTGAAAAGCACTTCTGCATTAAACCGAGAAGCACGCAATGAACGTGATTTAACGGATCTGATGTTTACGCTTCTAGCCAGTCAAGTCATGTCATGCTTCACCCAGAAGGAACTTAACGTGAACATTTTTGACAGCGTACAGAAATGCAATTATATGACAAGCTGATACGGTCTCTCGGTGCACTCATGCACGTAGAAGAAAAAATGCTATCTTCAGGTCATGTCAGAACGGTCATATACAAGATGAGCGTGCGTGAACATTACCACATGGGTTACAACATACCACATTACATAACTGGAGCTTGTGATTTTCAGGAATAGTTTACCCAAAAAAACGACAATTTGCTGAAAATTTACTCACCCTCAGGCCATCCAACATGAGTTTCTGAACAGATTTGGAGAAATGTAGCATTACATCACTTGCTCACCAATGGATCCTCTGCAGTGAATGGGTGCCGTCAGAATGAGAGTCCAAACGGCTGATAAAAACTAGTAATCCACACCACTCCAATCAATCTTATAAAGCAACAAGCTGTTTGTTTGTAAGAAACAAATCCACTATTTAGATGTAACTTCAAATCATTGTTTCAGCTAAAACAATGAATCCTGTATGAGTAATACTGCTTTCTCCAGTGTTGTTATTGAAAACTAAAGCTAGAACTATTAAATGATTAGGTTCACTTCCAGGATAAAAAAGTCCTGATAATTTACTCACCCTCCATGTCTTTCAAGATGTTCGTGTCTTTTTTTCTTCAGTCGAAAAGAAATAAAGGTTTTTGAGGAAAACATTCCAAGATTTTTCTTCATACAGTGGACTTCAGTGGAGAACAACGGGTTGAAGGTCTAAATTGCAGTTTCAATGCAGCTTCAAAGGGCTCTACATGATCCCAGCTGAGGAATATGGGTCTTATCTAGTGAAACGATTGGTACAGGGTATGTACAGGGTAGAACAGGGCTAAAGGCCCAAAACATTCTCTTTTTTGTAAGATACACGTGCAATTTTGGCTGATCCTTGACATGATCGCGGCCAGCAGCGCAAAGCTGATTCTGTGGTTACTTGACCTAATATTTCATGTTTTTAAAAATGCAGATTTAAGTAGCAAATGAGAATCGCTAAAATTCTTGAACATATCTTGAGACAAGGGTCTTCTTAATGAGTTTCAGTTTTGTTTAAGATAATTAAAACAGCAGTTTTTAAATAACGAAAGAATATGTAAAAAAAATGGTATTTAGGGTAAAAGGCACCCCTGCTGTTGAGGCTAAAAGGCACAATAACTAACATGATAATTAATAGATAGCAGACTTTTCAATTTGTTGACATGACATGGTTAGATTCAGATGTTAAATATATATTATGTTGGGTGTTCATCTTAGAGATAATCACCATGTTTAGAATGAAACCATCATATGTAAAAACATGGTATTAATCATATCATATATAAAATATAATTTGTTGTTACTACTGTAAATATATATTACATTACTATAGGATCTCCTTCAATATTTTCAGAATCTTTACATTTTAAAATGATTTTGTTTCTGTATTTATTAAAATATATGTTTTATATTAACATAGTTTAATGACAGTATATTTATTGAACAAAAAATAATTATTTTATCAAAATAAGTCAAAGTATTTGTATCAATACTGCGAGCCTTTTACCCTGTGTGTGCGTTAAGGCCCCCTTGCCACCTCAAACATTTACAACATATTTAAACAAAATAAACAACTTGTATGACTGATTTTCACACTGTTGCTCCATAAATTTTCATTACAAATGTATATATTTTTCTGCAGTCATACACTTTGGGTGCAGTGAAAAGCACTTTTTTTTTTTTTTAGGGTGTGCCTTTAGTCCCGTTGTACCCTATAATTTATAACCACAAATGCTCGTCTTGCACTAGCTTGACTTCTAGCATTATATAGTCATGTTGGAAAGGTCACATGTGACATAAGTAGAAGTACCTACCAAGTGTTTACAAAGCGAACATGCAAAGAAAGTCGAACGCCATTAAAAAAAATGCAAAAATGTCCATCAGTTAACATCTTGTGAAGCAAAAAACGTCATTCTGACGGCACCCATTCACTACAGAGGATTCATTGCTGATGAATTGCTAAATGCTAAAATTTCTCCAAGTTGTGATGAAGAAACAAACTCAAAAGACAAAAAAATAAAGAACTAAAATAAAAATTAAAAAAATGAGATTTGGACCTTCAACCCATTGCCCACCATTGAAGTCCACTATATGGAGAAAAACCTTGAATGTTTTCCTCAAAAACCTTAATTTCTTTTAGACTGGAGAAAGACATGAACATCTTGGATGACATGGGGGTGAGTAAATTACCAGGAAATCCTTTAAAACTAATTCTTTAAAAGCTGTTATTGTAAACTGAAATCAAGTTAAAAAAATTAAAATATAAATATTAGACAAAAAGAAAATAAAACTGAAATGAAATATGTTTAGGGTAAAGTTCCAATACACATAACAAAATTGCGAAAAATTAGAAAATATAAAACTTAAGTTCATTATCAGATGCAAAAATGTCCATAAGTTAACATCTTGCGAGGCAAAAAGCGTCATTCTGACGGCACCCATTTACTACAGAGGATTCATTGCTGATAAACTGATGAATGCTAAAATTTCTCCAAGTCTGTTCTGATGAAGAAACAAACTCAAATAAACAAAAACATAATACAAATTGAAACTGAGATTTGGACCTTCAACCCATTGATCCCCATTGAAGTCCACTATATAGAGAAATAAGTCCTGAAATGTTTTCCCTCAAAAAACAATTTCTTTACGACTGAAGAAAGAAAGACATGAACATCTTGGATGACAAGGGGGTGAGTAAATTATCAGGGAATCCTTTAAAACTAATCCTTTAAAAGTTGTTATTAAAATTACTAAAAATTAGAAAATAAAAGTCCATCAGATGTAAAAAGGGCAGAGGTTAGGAAATACTACGGCTCATTGTATAGATGAGGTCAGAGCAGGTCCTCATAAGCCGACCGCAGAATTAAAGGCCTTCACTCTTCTTCTGTGCAGTTTGAACGTCCAAATGAACTCAGAAAGGATATTTAACATCTGCTGGTGTTTATGAGTAATCCCTGTGGTCAAATCCCTTCCTGTTCCCTGATCCAACAACCTAAACATGCAGGATAAGGAAGCATAAATTTACCCTCGGTAAGTCTCAATCTGTCCATTGATGTTAAATTTTTATGTATACGGACCATATAATATACCGCACATAACTCTACGATTGCTTCCATGTAGTTTTCCATTAAAGGCAAGATGAAAATTATTAATTGCATTTGTTGGAAGTGGTCGACATAAAATCAAAATAATACATCCATGTGTTGAAAACGCATGCACATTCATGAAAAATATTTACCAAAATGAACCCAATAAATCGAGCTGACTCAGTCTGATTGAAATCCACATATTCAATGAGAATTTATTGTCACAAGCACAATTTCTCGTCATAAAGTTACACAAAAATAACGGAACACATTTACACAATTTATACAATCCTAAACTCATTGTACAATGGACAGGCTAACTAAGTACCGAGAGTTAAATATGTTCTCACATTGCACACAATGATATTAAACCTACACAAGTATATAGGGCTGTATGTGAAATAAACCATGGTCCGACATAAAAATCACATTATTTACATTAAACATCCATTTGATTTCCAAAAAGGTTTAGATTTCATGTCAACGTCTTTCCATCAGTCCAGAGTTGTGGCATAATTGAGTTTCAGTCCACGTTATTAGTCCAAAAGTTAATAGTAAGAATCGCAGCTGCCACAAAGATTACAATGAACACCGCGAAATGCTTGATACTTAACGCTGCATCGGCTCATACGAGGCTGGTGTCGATTACTTCACAAAGTGACACTTGCTAGTGTTTTTGTAAGAAAAACAAAAGGAAAAGTTAAAAAAAAGTTGCAAATGCAAGTTTCAAATTCAAATCAAATACTGTTTTTGTCTTTACATCCGTCTACATTTATTATTAGTTAAGCTAGGTTATAGACATCACTACATAGACTACATTTTACACGGTAAGCGTAAAAATATCTCAGCGTTTTTTGTCAGCGCAATGCTGTTTGGCAATGAAAAATGAGGTGCAACACGTGAAGAAAAAGATCCTTCGCTTCTAGAAAGATCCTGAAAATACTTCCATACGATAAAAACGTCAAAAAAAGGAAAATCTCTTCATTATATGTATGTGTGTGTGAGAACAGTCTTGACTTGAGGTTGCTGGGTGAATCCTTTAACTTCAACATACAGTAATTCACTCAAACCAGGCATTAATTTTGCCTGCTTTCTATGTAAATTAGGCTTATTATTGATGCTGCTTTATTATAAGTAGATTATGCCTTTGCATAAATAATCGTGCACTTTTACTCCTCACAAATTCATTTAAAAAATGATGTTTGCGTACATTTTTTGTGATAATGGCAGCAGTTAATCATCTCATGATGATTAAATGATGAAAAGGAGCATTAAGACTGGGAATATATTTATTTTGCTTTTTGCGCTGTGTGTTTCTAATAGTTGGTGTATGAGGGATCAAGTCAAGTGTGTGTGTGCCTGTGTGTGTGAATGCAGAAATGTGTTTCAGCAGCGTCATGTGCGTCACATGTGAGATGAAGATACTGCAGTCCGAACCAAAACAAACAAACTAACTAACATAGGAGTCTCCGATTACTCAGAGAACGGTGGGAACATGCCGAGGTCGGCAAAGTCTTCGATGTTGTAATTGGTTGTTCCTTGGGTGGGATCTCCCGGCATTGGCAGCATATCCTGTGGGACAGAAACGGAGCGTGATGTTGAATCAGACAGGCTTCGTTCAGAGTAACTGGATTGTCTGTGTCCGTGAATGTAACTAAAGGTCAATTCACATTAAGACTGATGCTACAAAGTGAATTCTGCTAGGGCTGCCCCTTTAATTCTCTAAACTCTTCAAAGTCTAGACTAAACGTTAGTCAACAAAATGAGGCCTATGCCTGACTCTGTCAATACCTCCTTGCTATTTTTCCCAACAGATTGTAATTACTTTTGCTGGTGCTTTGAGTCAAGCTTTATGTGTTATATGACAGCCCTAGAATTTGCACAACTAAGAAAGTGATTATAATCAATCAAATAATTAAAACAAACTTCTGTGGGAAAAGTAAAATATTACTTTTTTCAAATGGGAAGCGTTACACAAGGTTTAAAATCAATGGTAAATTGTAATTGGTTTTTATCATCAATTGAATGAATGCAAATGAGATTCAAGAGCTACAACTGAAGGGATGAATTTAACAGATAAATGATTTAAATTTCTGTCTCTCTTTTATCCAAAGTGACTCACATAGCATTTAAGGTACACGTTTACATCTTATGAGTTCTAGTAAAAATATAAATAAAAAATAGAAAATAAATATTGTATACACTGCTGTTCAAAAGTTTGGGATCAGTAAGATTTTCATTTTTTTTTTTTTTTTTTTAAATTCTCTTACGCTCATCAAGGCTGCATTTACTTGATTAAAAATACAGAAAAATACAGTAATATTCTGAAATATTATTACAGTGTAAAATAATGTTTTTCTACTTTAATATATTTTAAAACATAATTTATTCCTGTGACGCAAAGCTAAATTTCTGGCATCATTACTCCAGTCTTCAGTGTCACACAATCCTTCAGAAATCATTCTAATATGCTGATTTATTACTTTTATTATTAATGTTGGAAACAGTTGTGCTGTTTAATATTTTTTTTGGAACCTGTAACACTTTTTTCAGGATTCTTTGTTGAATAAAAGAAATATTTTAGCACATCCTTGGTGAATAAAAGTATTAATTTCTTTCAAAAAAAGAAAGAATAAAAATGTACCGACCACAAACATTTAAATGGGTTATATTGTTACTAAAGATTTTAAATAAGTGCTGTTAAATCAGCATATTAGAATTATTTCTGAAGAACCGTGTGACACTGAAGACTTGAGTAATGATGCTGAAAATTCAGCTTTGCATCACAGGAATAAATTACATTTTAAAATATATTCACAAAGAAAACGGTTGTTTTACACTGAAATAATATTTCACAATATTACTGTTTTTTTCTGGATTTCTGAACAATAATTGCAGCTTTTGAGCATAAGAAACTACTTTTTAAAAAAACATTTAAAATCTTACTGATCCCAAACTTTCGAAAGGCAGTGTATAGTAAATTTTAATAGATTAAATTAGTAAATATTAAAAAATGAATGAAAATAAAATGTTTAACCAAAATAAAATGTTTTAAGTTGAAGCACTAAGATTAGTATAATACATATATATCAAAAACAATATAATAAAAATGGTAAGAACACCTAGAAAAATTACTAAAACTTCTAATTCGTAGAACTAAAATTTATAAGCATAACAGCTGATTAAAAACATTAATAAATGCTATAATAGCATCAATCTGAGTATTATTGTTATAACTCTTCAATGTTAATGATTATAGTAAGAAGCAGTAAACTTGAGAATGAATAATAAATGAATGAATTAAAGGCCTTGAATTAAAGACCTGCAGAAGGCCTTGAGCTGAGACGTTTGTGTTTTGTCCTGCTGGTGATTAATGTAAAATAAAATGCTAGAAGAAGACTATTTTTGTGAGTGAGGATCATGGCTTCCTATACTAATGAATTAAAGTCAAATTAAATATATAAAAGTAAATCAATTACTATGTAAATTTCGTTTGACCTATTCCTTTGAATTCTTAATTCTGGTTTTATTAGCATATTGTTAACTAAAGCATGTGCATTTGAAGGTCAATCAAAGACCTTCAAATGTTTAACTGCTCACGACAGACCTCTGCATGTGCTGTGGATATTGATGTGTATGAATGTACTCGGCGAGGACAACGGGTTTACCTGGAAGACCTCGGTCTGGCTGGACTGAGGATGAGGATGCGGGTCTCCTCCCTGCTGGCTGTGGTGTTGACTCTGCCATTGAGACCAGACCTCAGACGGCCGGCCCTGGAACTGACCTCCGCTCTGGCTGCTTTCACCCGACACGTCTGGAGAAACCAACACACACACACATTTACAACGGCTCTGAATGCTCACTTCTTGAGCTCAAAGATGAATAGAGGTTATTTCTGTTTTGGTTCTTTTTGGAATCCCAGTAAACTGTTGGTGTATAGAAAAAAAGTGATGAATGAAGTGTCATTAATGTTAAATAAAACCATTAAGAATCATTTGTTCATTGAAAAATGAAATAAAATAAAATA
>JAHKKF010525394.1:1572-21835 GCA_019740295.1 Labeo calbasu | reverse complement strand
TTTTTTTTTTTGCTTTAGCTGCAGAATAAAACATAATTGTGCCTTTTTATCTCACAATTCTGACTTTTATTCTTCCAATTCTGAGTTTATATCTTGCAATTCTGAGAAAACAAGAATTGTAAGACAAAAATAAAGTCAGAATTGTGATATAAACAAGTTGCTTGCAATGGTGAGTTTATATCTCACTATTCTGTTTTTTTAGTTTCCACCACAAAGTAAAAAAAAAAAAATTTATTTTTTAAAAGGACTTTTATTGCACAATTGAGACTTTTTTCTTAAATTTTTTCTCACAAGTCACAACTATGCCTTTTTAAAATCACAATTCTGAGTGTACATCTCACAATCAAGACTTTTTTCCTACTTTTCTTCTCCTAATTTTGACTTTTTTTTTTCAGCCACAGAATATAAACTAAACAAACTGTGCCTTTTTAAATTTTGACTTTTTCTTGCAATTCTGAGTTATTATTACCCTTATTATTATTTCTCACAATTCTGAGATTATATCTTGATATCCCCCCCCCAAAAAATTTGGAATTGCAAAAACAATTCTGCATCATTATATCTTGTGAGCTCATATCTCACAATTCTGAGTTGATATTTCACAATTATTAATTTTTCTTTTCAGAATTGTGAGTTAAAATTTTCAATTCTGTCGCAGAAAGAAGCTTCCATAAAAATCAGCCGTCTCTAATGGCACCAGCGCATGAGTCCCACGGAGGAGGTCAGTGGGTTCATAATGGCTCCGCTGGAGGGTTTTCAGTGTGTGTGTGTGTGTGTGTGTGTGTGTGTGTGTGTGTGTTTGCCACAGCTGTGAGAGGGAGTGACTTGCAGAACTCAGCAAACACCCACCGACTCCCTCTGACCGCTGCATGCGCTCCATATGTGATGCATCCAGGGCCTCAAACAACTCGACTGACCCGACACTACTAATACTAAACGTTGTGTTATGAAATGAGTTAAGAGCTATTTGAGTTATGAAGCTCCATAATCATCAGTGTTAGACATGCACATGGAATTATACAGAAGAGACAGTGAAATATTCAAAATAAAGCATGGTTCACTGAATCCTGTGTCTATTTTATTGTTTTACACTGACTGTGCAGTGATTCACTGTGTGTGTGTGTGTTTCACCACAAGACAGATGTGCAAATAAAGTCTGACTAAGTAAATGTTTTAGTAAAACACTGAAATTAAAGTTTACATTGAACTGAAAATTGTTTATTTAATCATCACTCCATAATTTTATTTCATAATCAACACTCAAATAAAAACAGTTTATATAAACGTTTTAATGATATAATTACATTTCTACACTCCAGTTCGTTGTTGGAATATAAACATTGAAATGGTGGCTGTAATAAAAACTTGTTTACATGACAGATATACTCAATAACGAACAGATTAAGTATATAAAATAATATGTGAATATAATATTAATCAAAATGATCCTCTCTAGAGTAACTTTTTCTAGTTTCATGTCTTTTCTGAGGTAAACATTACGTTACCTGACTATGATCACAAGCTGTTTTACTGACGTGTTTTCGCGGTTTATTTCCAGTTGTAACCACATTTACTGTTTGTATTTCGTGATAAACGTAACCGAATCTGAAAGCTAATACTTTGTTTCGTTTCAAAAGTACTAAATTATTGTGTTTATCGGACGGCTACGCGACACAAATAATAGTAGTAACGATTTGTTCACGCATCAGCTGCAAACGACATCAAGATCGGTTAAAACGAGAAATCGATATTGTCAAGCCAGTATTGGCATTCACATACCTGACATGTTTACCTGTTGTAATGAGTCCACGAAGTTCTCTTCTTCACTTGTCACAACGCTTTCATTCAGAACCAAAACACTGCTGCGTCATCAGACGCAAAACAAAACGCGAGTTGCGTGTTGCCAAGTCCGTGGTTTTAACACTGTTGCCGCGGGTTGTTGTGACCACAATAACGTGATATTTAGCCGCTGAAACGCCAGTTTTACCAGGGAACCCCGCCAAAAAACGTGATTTTACCCCCAGGAAAGCGATTTTAAACCCGATTGGGGTAGTTTTAACAGCAGTTGGGTGGGTTTTGTTGTGAAAACCTGGCAACCGGGTTCCCGCTGGACCCAAAGCAAATCTTGCGGGAGGTCCAAAAAAAAAAAAAAAAACATTGCGCGAGTCCCGCCATACTGCGATTTGGCGCATAACAATGATGGAGTTACACAATCATTAGGCTTGTTGAGGTAGTCGGTATTACACTGTGTTTGGGCGTACACCAATTACATTACTTGACCACCGCAGCACTGTCACTTTGCATTTTTATAGAAATAAAAATAATTTATTTGAGGTGAAAAACGTACACTACAATTCTATGTTGAAAGAGTCTACTCTGATTCGTACAACGAGGGTTGCCAGGTCTGCGTGACAAAACTAGCCCATATCCAGTGTTGCTAAGTCTGTGGTTTTCCCACGGATTGGGGCTTCTTTAACACTGTTGCCACGGGTTGTTTTTCCATGTCTGCGGGTTGTAGTGACCACAATAACGTGATATTTAGCTGCTGAAATGCGAGTTTTACCAGGGGAACCCCACCAAAAAACGTGATTTTACCACCAGGAAAGCGATTTTAAACCCGATTGGGCTAGTTTTAACAGCAATTGGGTGGGTTTTGTTGTGAAAACCTGGCAACCGGGTTCCCGCTGGACCCAACGCAAATCTCGCGGGAGGTCAAAAAAAAAAAAAATAGCGTGAGTCCCGCCATACCACGATTTGGCGTGTAACGATGGAGTTACACAATCATTAGGCTTGTAGCGTAGTCTGTATTACACTGTGTTTGGGCGTACACCGATTACAATACTTGCCCACCGCAGCACTGTCGCTTTGCATATTTTATAGAAATAAAAATAACTTATTTGAGCTGGAAAACGTAAGCCACAATTCTAAGTTGAAAGAGTCTACTCTGCTCCATACAGCCAGGGTTGCCAGGTCTGCCTGACAAAACTAGCCCATACCTAGTGTTGCCAAGTCTGTGGTTTTCCCGCGGAACTGGGATTCTTTAACAGTGTCCACGGGTTAAAGTGACCACAATAACGATATTTAGCCCTGGAATGTGAGTTTTACAAGGGAAACCCCCGCCAAAAAATGTGCATTTTACCCCCATGAATGCAGTTTTACCAGGGACCCCCTCTGAAACACAACTGGGATAGTTTTGAGTAGCAATTGGGCGGGTTTTGTTGTAAAATACTGGCAATCCTGAATCTTGCGGGAGGTCAACAAAATATAATGCGAGTCCCTCCATACTGTGATTTGCAACAAATGCAACAGTAACTCAAGCTAAAACATGCATATAAACAACTTTTAAAAACCCACTGCAAATCTTTTTTATCATTTTAATTACACAAATCATTTTAATTACACAATTATCTTATTTAAAATGTCTACAAATTGATGAAACTGATCCGAGATCAGGTAAAAACTATAGATGCTGGTTCAATGGTTTGCCCCAACGTTTCTAAACAGTTATGAAGTAATGAAGCCTCATTTACTGAAATCACGTGACTTTGGCAGTTTGAAAAGCACCCATCACTACTCCCCCCACCGTCGTTTCACTTTTTTATAGAAAAAAAAATAATTTCGTTGGAAAACATACACTACAATTCTAAGCTGAAAGCGTCTGCTCTGCTCCATACAGCCAGGGTTGCCAGGTCTGCGTGACAAAACTGGCCCATACCATTCAAAAGCTCAATGACCATATTCCAGTTATCAAAAATATGTAATTTCCATTCCTAAAATATCTTTTTACAGTCACTTTTTTGTACACTGATCGGGCACACAAGCTTGAAGTGGCCTTCCTTCATAAAACTTAACGTCTAGCACAGTTTTATCATAAGTAGAATGCAAAATATTTCAAAACTACTATTTTAGTCAAATGTAATTCACGCAGAATTTCAGACCTTTTACCCACTGGAACAATCAGTTTAAAAGCAGCCTAATTCTGCAGAAAAATTGCAGACTTGGCAACCCTGCATCCAACACTAGCTGCAGGAGTCAGATTTGCAGTGTTGCCAAGTCTGCGGTTTTCCTGCAGAATTGGGCTACTTTAACTCTGTTGCCACGGGTTGTTTTTCATGTCCGCAGGTTAAATTAACCCAGATAAAGTGATATCCAGCGGAACCCCACCAAAAATGTGTATTTTATCCCGACAAATGCTATTTTGCCCCTCGAAATGGAATTTGGCTAGTTTTGAGTAACAATTGGGTGGGTTTTGTCGTGAAAACCTGGCAACCCTGCAGATTTGACTGAACAGGGGTGGAGAGTAAGGAGAGATGAATGACAGACCATGCTGGAGGATTTCTTGCTCAACAGATCCTGAGCTTATCGACAAATATCTGATCTTGTACAATGTGCTACTTTACACAGAGTGCACACAAAATTGAAAGTGAAAGTAAACAACGAGCGTTGATTCAAAAGCGATTTCAACAGTCTGCATGTCGATTGCGCAAAAATTGAATGTTTGTGGAAGTGGTCTGTAATGGTCAGCCATAGCAAAATTTAGAAAACAGTCCCGTGGAGGGATCTAGTTTGAGGTAGAATGACTTCTGTAGATAAATATAAATGACATGCCTATATAACACGCCCAAGCGTATTTATATAATAGGCTATGCATGTAGCTGAAATATTTGAAAATGCTAAATAGAATGTAACTTGTTTATATCTGATGTGTATTTTATCTTATTTAACTGCAATTTTGATAGTGGTATTGTAACTATTAATTTAATTAATATAAAATGTAATTTGAAAGTGCTAAATTGAGTGATAATTGTCTGTTGCAATGTTAAATATGAAAATAAATGTAATTTGGTTATATGAGATGTGATTTTTATCTTATTTAACCGTAATTATGATAGTTGCATTGTAAATGTCACATCTCGTAGATTTTATTCCTGCAAACAACTGTGTAGAAAACACCTGGGACTAATTAAATTCAATAATAATCATTTTTAAATCAACAATCAAATTATTTTCATCACTTTAATTTTACACAAACATTTTGCTAAAGTGATGCACATAATAAAAAGTCAATTAACTACGCTATTTCAGATCAAACAGAAAAGCACAGGTCATGAGTTTAAATTCCAGGGAATGCATGAACTGATCAAATGTACATATTGAATGCAATGTAAGTGGCTTTGGATAAAAGCGTCAGCCAAAAGCATGATGTAAATGTCAGTTGGGTTCAGTGCTTGTGTTTTGACTGTCTCTGAATGTGAGTTCACAGACATGAGCAGAACCAGTTGAGCCGGTCTGGTTCAGACGCTGTAATCTGCAGGTTTTGGGCTGATGGCAGCACGTCTGCAGCTCTCGGCTACTTTTAGATCGTTTCAAATAAATGAGCAGCCAAACAAACAGAGTGAGTCAGAAATCTGTGCCGAACGCTTTGTTTTGGATACAACACCTCAAACACCACCTCAAACACCACCACCACAACAGTATGGAGAAGATAGGCGCTCGCTACCGGCTTAATATAGCATGAACAGAGACTGTGTTTATATGAGGATCTTCTCACGGAGCCTCCAGGCCATACGACACACACACACGCAGATGCAGCAGAGTTAATGAAGTGGTTTCCTGTTACTCCTCTGCCATGCTTTGGCTTTTCTCACATGTCTCGCAGGGCAAAACAAAATAAAAAACTAAACTGCAGTTCTGCACCGTATCAGCTGTGCTTTATTAAAGCAATCAGAATCTGCGATATGATGTTAATTCCCGTAGAAAATCAGTTATCAGTTATGATGAAAGTCATCAGGTTTCTGTAACATGTAAAAGTTTGCAGATTTACTAGTTTTACATGGTTGTGGCAGGATATAAACTCTATGACACCGATTCTGTCACATTTTTCTCATGTTAACTTATACAAAAGTCTGGTTAGAAAGTGGTTATACTTTCAAAACCATGTGTTTTAATGTTTATCATGCAGTGTTTTGCCCCACAGGCCGCATTATGAGAACATTTTCATCAAGATAAAGTCAAAATTCTATGCAAGCTTATTTTCGTCACATAAGAAAAAAAAACATGCTTTGTAAATCATCATTATGACGTACTATGAAACTGTTTTTTGATGAAATATTTTGATATGAGACAAAAAGTCAAAACTATGACACAAAAAGTCATAAATTTGACATGAAAAGTTATCATTATGAGATAAAATGTCAAAACGATGACAAAAAAGTAAATTTTGAAATAAAAGTTGAAATTATGTTATTTAAAAAACTGACTTTTCATTTTTATGTCATAATTTTGACATGAAAAGTCATAATTATGAGATAAAATGTCCAGGGTACGACATACCAAGTCATAAATTTGAGATAAAAAGTCAAAATTATGAGATAGAAACTCACAATTATGAGATAAAAGGTCAAAACTATTACACAAGTCATAATTAAAATGTCAAAACTGACATAAATAGTACATTTTGGAATAAAAGTTGACATTTTGACACAAAAAGTCATAATTATAAGATAAAATGCCCAAGTTATAACATACCAAGTCATAAATTTGGGATAAAAAGTCATAATTATGAGACAAAATGTTTAATTTATAAGATAGAAACTCACAATTATGAGATACAAAGCATAAATTTTGACATTAGTCATAATTAAAATGTAAAAACTATGATATTAAAAGTAAATTTTGAAATAAAAGTTGGAATTTTGACACAAAAATCATAAATTTTAGATAAAATGTCATAATTACGAGATAAAAAGTCTAAACTATGACACAAGTCATAATTAAATTGTTAAAACTACGACAAAAAGTAAATTCTAAAATAAAAGTTGAAATTTTGTCATTATAAGTTTAAATTATGACTTTTCATGTCAAAACTATGACACTAGTCATAATTAAAATGTCAAAACTGACATAAAAGTAAATTTTGAAATGAAAGTTGAAATTTTGACACAAAAAGTCATAATTATAAGATTAAATGTCCAAATTATGACACATAAAACTTAAATTTGAGATAAAATGTCCAAGTTATGACGAGACAAGTCATAAATTTGAGATAAAAAGTCATAATTATGAGATAAAAAGTTTAAATTATGAGAAAGAAACTCATGATTACGAGATAAAATGTCAAAACTATGACACAAGTCATAATTAAAATGTCAACACTATAAACATTAAAAGTACATTTTGAAATAAAAGTTGGGATTTTGACACAAAAAGAAAAAATTTTAGATTAAATGGCATAATAATGAGATAAAAAAAAAAGTTTAAATTAAGAGATTGAAACCCATAATTATGAGATAAAAGTCAAAACTACGACACAAGTCATAATTAAAATGTTAAAACTTGCAATTTTGTTATTATAAAAGTTGAAATTATGACTTTTCATGTCAAAACTATGATAATTAAAAGGGCAAAACTGACATAAAAGTAAATTTTGAAATAAAAGTTGAAATTTTGGCACAAAAAGTCATAATTATGAGATAAAATATAATAAAACGTAAATTTGAGATAAAATGTCCAAATTATGATGAGACAACTCATAAATTTGAGATAAAAAGTCATAATTATGAGATAAAAAGTTTAAATTATGAGAAATGTAAAGTCAAAACTATGGCAAAAAGGAAATTCTGAAATAAAAGTTGAAATTTTGACTTTAAATATAAATGAAAAGTCATAATTATGAGATTAAATGTCCAAGTTAAGAGCTACCAAGTCACAATTATGAGATAAAAATTCTAAACTATGACATAAGTCATAATTATAAGAGAAAAAAAATTAATTACAAGATAGAAACGTATGAGATATTTATGATATTTATCCTATTCATGACATAAAAAGTTGAAACTATGATATACTGTCATAAATTTGAAAACAAAACAACTATGGTATAAAAAGTCAAAACTGTAAGATAAAAGTAAAAAAAAAAATAATGATTTTTGATTAATGATTTTAATGATTAATAAATATGGTGTACCAAAGCATATTTTTTTCTTATGTGGCAGAAATGGTCTTCCATAAAATTCAGTTCAACAGTTGAAACAGTCGTTTAAACGAACACTAACCAAAAACCAGCAAAATCACATTAGTAGTCAAAGAAACATCAGATATGAGCTCAAGCATGTGATGAAAAGTTCCGTGAGATGTGATCAAACAGCATTTACTACAGTCAGTCACAAACTGCTATTTGCGCTTCTGACTAAACGAGTGCAAGTTTTAAAGACAGTAATTAAGCAATTGCCTCCCAGTGTGTGTTCGCAGTGAGTGTGTTCTGTGGTTTGTCAGTATGAGGCGTGTTAAAGTGCCAACAGCTATTTTATATCGGCGAGCGAAAACAGTGATTGTTTTATTAAATATGGCATCAGGAAAAACATTAGCCATTCAGTCTCTTAAACAACATGTAGATAGAGACAGTAAAGGGTTAACGTGGAGGCGAGCTCGTGTTTTGATTGGCTCCTCAGACGTAAACAAGATCGGCACTTGTCGGTGACCCCGCGCCTGACCTCAGAGATAGACGCTGGAGCTAATGGCTGTCTCTTTCTGCGAGCGAACGGCTGGAAAACACAGGGGCCATTGTTTGTGAGGCAGAGCTGCCAAGACTCCATCCTCACTGAAAAGTGCTGAGCCAAGCAGAGCCGCTGCCGGAGGCGTTCAATCCCACAACCCCCTCCGTCAGGCCGTCTCTCTCCTGAAACAAACGCACTGCAGACAACTTCATATGCTGCTCTTGACGATTACATAGCTACAAAATGCATTTCCAATCTTAACCCTGCAAAGCCTGACATGTTTACTGAAGTTTACTGAAATGTTAAACATGGTTTTAATGGTTGAAACAGCAATCCGAATCAGTTAAACCACCGTGTCGCAAAATAATTCACTTTTTCAAAGCACTGCAAACGGATCGCGTTTCGCGAATCATTTGATTCAGATCTCGAAACGGGCTCACGAATCATTTGATTTAGATTGGAACATCGCAAACTGCGAATCATTTGATTCATATCGGGATTCAGTTCGGAATCATTTGATTTAAGTCAAAACTATGACTAAAGTAATATTAAAATGATACTAATAAAAAAATATTTAAATATTTGAATGAAGTATTAAAATGGCATAACTATGACATAAAAAGTTCATTTTGAAATAAGAGTTGAAACTTTGACACCAAAAGTCATAATTGTGAGATAAAATGTCCAAGTTATGATATGAGACCAGTCATATACTTGAGAAAAAAGTGAAAAATATGACATAAAAAGTATGTTTTGAAATAAAAGTTGAAATTATGACATGAAAAGTCATAATTATGAGATAAAATGTCCAAGTTATGACATACCAAGTCATAAATTTGAGATAAAAAGTCATAATTATGAGATAAAGTTCAAATTATGAGATAAAAACTCATAATTATGCAATAAAAAGTCAAAACTATGACATAAGTCATGAAACGATTCACTTTTTTGAAGCGCTCTAAACGGACTACGAGTCATTTGATTCAGATCGGCTCTTTAAATCATGGATCGCGAATCATTTGATTCAGATCGGCTCTTTAAATCGCGGGTCGTTAATCATTTGGTTTAGATCTCGGAACAGGCTCACGAATCATTTGATTTAGATTGGAACACTGCGACTCGCGAATCGTTTGATTCATATCGGATTCAGTTTGCGAATCATTTCATTTAGATCGGCTCTTCAAATCGCGAATAATTTGATTTAGATCAATCATGAGAACATCATGAATCATTTGATTCATATTGGGACTTCAGTTTGCGAATCATCTGATTTATAGTGGAACTTCGGGGTGGGTGAATCATTTTATGAACTGAATAATTTGCGATCCGCGCTTATCCGTCCTTATCTAAAATTATGGTTCACAAATTATTATTCAGATCAGATTCGGGACTTTGGAGCGCGGATTATGAATCATTAGATTTGGTTTGGAACTTTGGAGCGAGTTCGCAAATCGTTTGATTCATATTGGATTGGTGCCTGTTCACGAATCATTTGATTCAGATCGGCTCTTTAAATCGCGGATTGCGAATCATTTAATTTAGATCTCGGAACAGGCTCATGAATCATTTCATTTAGATTGGAACATCGTGAATCATTTGATTTATATCTGGACTTCAGTTCGCGAATCATCTGATTTATAGTTGAACTTCGGAGTGGGTTCGCGAATCATTTTACGAATTGAAAGATTTGCGATCCGCGCTTCGAGTCCTTATCTGAAATTATGGTTCACAAATTATTATTCAGATCGGATTCGGGACTTTGGAGCGTGGATTGCGAATCATTAGATTTGGTTTGGAACTTTGGAGCGGGTTCGCAAATCTTCTGATTCATATTGGACAGGTGTGTTCGCGAATCACTTGATTCAGATCAGGATACAGCAAATCTTTTTGTTTTCATTAAGGCAGTACAATTATAAAAACAAACCAAAGAAAAAAAAAATTAAGTATAAACAAAAACAAATACCTTAAGACAACTAACTTGAAATTTTAAACAAAATGTTTTATATTTTCAAAAAGTTTGCATGTGAAATAGAGAGTCAAACTAATAAAATGTCATTACGAAAAAAAAGGCATAATTATGAGATAGAAAGTCAAAATAATTACATAAAATGTCAAAATCATCAAATTATGACATAAAAAGGCATAATTATGAAGTAAAAATCTATATTATGACATACTAAGTCATAAATAATATGACAATAAATCACAATTTTGAAATTAAGGTCACTTTTATGATATAAAAGTCAAAATTATGATATAAATCAATTGTGAGTAAAAAAAAGTTGATGCTAAATCACAGTTTTGACATAAAAACAGGGTTCGCACAATGATTTAAGTACTTAAATTTTACATTTAACGCCTGAAAACACGTGAAAATAGTTCCTGAAGAGGTACCTATAAACTGCTTAAATTATTGAAAGACAATGCATCTATGAAATAAGTGTTTAATTTTTTCAATAAGCACATATGTTTTGATGCAAAATTAACGCTGCAGCCCATCTGATGTTGAGCTTTAAACATTACAGTTGCTCATGATTACTTTCCTTAACAATAAGGTAATACACTTCAACTGAACTACAACTGAACTGCAGCTCAAACTATTTCAAATATAGTGAATTAAGCTACAAACTCCATAATAATGCACAATATTTCCATCTAACATGTATTCTAAGCTGCAGCTCGTCATATTAATGGAGTGTTTCACTAGTTAGCAGTAAACCAGTTAACTCACCTCAATGTGGACTAGATTTGTGTTGGATGTTTTCTTTGGAATGAAAATACGGATATTTTTTTGTAAACATCATACTTGTTTCGCTTATTTCAGTTAATGTCATCAAACTAGCGAGCTAAGCCAGTAGTAGTGCTGACAGTGTCGTGTAAACATGACTAAAGACGCGAAAAGAGGAACAGACAAACTGAATCAATTGAGTGAGTCATTTACGCTGGAACCGCTCTGAATGATTCAAACTCGTGTTTTTCATCAAGCGATTCACTAGCAAAATCCATGTCAAAATAACCATTCATTTTCGAATAAATCTCTTATAATGATTTGAAACGGAGCTTTTCGAAACTCTGAATTATTTAAATCATTGTGTCGCAAAATAATTCACTGTTTCGAAGCGTTCCAAACGGATCGCGTATCGCGAATTTGATTCAGAAATCGGGATTTCAAATCGCGGATGGCGAATCATTTGATTCAGATCAGAACATCGAAGCGGGTTCGCGAATCATTTTGCGAATTGAATGATTCGCGATCCGCGCTCCGAGTCCTTAAATTCGTCCCTTACCTGAAATGATGGTTCGCGAGGCTTTAGAACGCGAATCGCGAATCATTTGATTTAGTTTGAAACTAGAACGGGTTCGCGAATCTTTTGATTCATATCGAAACCTTGAAGGGCCGATCGTGAGTCTTTTGAAGACACATAGGATGAATATAAAGATATCGCTTTTTTGTTTGTTTTGTTTTTTTGTTTAGGATTAACAGAACTTTGTATGGTTTCCATGTAATTGTCTAGAGAGGTATAGAATCAGATATTTGTTTATGTATGTGAAATTTAGTTAAGTTGTATTTTCCTATATTCTCTTTTGAGTGGTCAGACAATCCAAAGAAAACATCTTTAAAACAGAAAGAAAAGTCACTTACAAAATGAGAACAGATAAAAGAAGATAAAATAATTAAATTATTAAGATAATAAATAAAATAAAAAAAAATTATGATACAGTAGGTGTTAAAGATTTAGATAAAATACCCTTTTCTGTATGTTATTTTAGTATTTTTGATGACGGACTGAACTTTACTGACTTGTGTCAGAGATTTCATCACTAGCGGAACTAGTACTACTGATACTAGTCAATAAAGATTTCACTTTTAAGGTGGAAGACCTATGTCACTCTCAGAAGGTCATTGGTGTTTTAATCAGCTCTTTATTTTACAGGAACATTACAATCATCTCCCTCCCGCAGCTACACATCGAGCAAAGCAGTGACCTTATGAAACCGACATTAATTCGGAAGAACCTTCCTGTTTGCTGTATAAATGGGTACGAGGCTCCAAACGGCCTGTAATATGCCAGCGGCCTTAGGTCACGTGACGCGTATGACAGGCGGTCATTAGTGTGGGCAGCAGCGTGGCTGAATTAATGACCTCGCTCTGGGAGAGGCAAACAGCGGGCAGTGGCGCTGCCAAACGCCTGGCTAGTTTCAGTCTCCAGCAGCCCCAATACCGAACAATTCATTACGCTTCCACACAACATGACGCCAATAAACAGCCTCAGGCTGCTGGACTCAAACTACTACATACTCATTACTTACACTAGTTGAACTGCTGTTAAGAACAGACACGAGTACAAAAGACCATTTTCACTCAGAAATTGCTAGTAAAATTAACAAATAATTATAAAGAAACAGCACATTGAATTAAACATGAAATTTTCAGTAACTGAAGTTAAGAAGAAATAAAATAAATAAAAATATTAAATGAAAAATGTAAACTTAAAAAAAAATTAAAATTATTGCCTTGGATTTATAAAAATGGAAAATGTGCATTTTCCATACAAAATCACTACAATTAAAAATAAAAATAAAAGCGAATTTAAAATATTAATACGTGCTGATACTATATAAATAATACTAAAATAACTCACCTGACAGTTCAGAATAAACTATTTTTTTTAATTTTGAAAAAGTAAACAAGAAGTAGAAAAAACTGAAATAATATTTTCTTGTAAAACATAATTCAAAAATCTTTGGATTTTTTATTTTTTTGTCTTCCCATGAAATTTCCTACCAAACTGAGACGGTGTTGTCTAAATCTAAAACTATTAAAAACATTTCGGGTAACTGAAATAAATCTGAAATAAAATTAAAATATAAATGTTAGATCAAAAAATTACAAATGTTGTTTTGGAAACTAACAGAAATAAGTTTAAGTAAAAAAAAATAAAATCTATATATGGAAATATACATTTTTTTTAAAACAATCTAAAATTAAACTGAAAATATAAAAATGTAAGCTAATAATGTAAGTGTAAATAATACTAAATAAACTAAAATAACAGCAATCTGAGCTCAGAATGAACTATTTTGTAATCTAAAAATCTCAATTAGGGTCACGTTACATAATAAATTTACATTCAACACACTAATTAAAGACAAATTTGGTTAGTTGTGCTCCCTATCGCTGATCAACACAATTTTGCAAATAATGATCAAAAGCGTTCAGACTTTAATATGTTTTTATTGAAAAAAAGTGTACCAATGAAACAACCAAAAAAATCAGAAAAGTATTTTGTAGAGCAAAGCTCTTATGTACAGCATATTGCACTATATAACAAAACCTAGAACTTCCATACTGTATAATAAAAACATCAGAGAAACAAAACCAAGGTGAGGAAGTGCACAGTACAGTCCCGAAGACACACAGTCAATGTTTACACACATGCTACATCATCGCTGGGTCTCATTTCTCGGTGTACAGTGAGTGTGTGTGAACCTCAAGACTTCACGAAAGGCAGCGAGACCTCAGATACACAATCAATGCGTTTCCCAATGGGATCGTTTCAATAAAAACCATCAGCTGTTGGATAAACGAAGGCCTGGATGGAAAATCGGTGGGGTTGAATTTGCAGAATGCATTTTAACATGGTACATTTCTTAAATGCATGTATTAAAATCATTTCGGACTGACAAGGAATGTTTCAAGATTAAAAAAGTCCTTGATCACAGTTTGAAATCATTCAGTGGAGAACATTTGATCAAATTACAAAGTTAAAAACATCTGCCTTCAAAAAGCCACACTTTTTTAGAAGAAAATCCATTTTGAAAACCCAAAACCAATGAGCCCCAACAAAAACAATCAATATCGAGAAAACAACGAAGGACTGGAGTACATTTAAAGACACCATTGGTTTCATCACGGGTTAATACTGTTACCCTATGAGTCAAAAACACATTGTCAGAAGCCAAAAAACGAAACAGAGAATCAAAAACATATTCCTGACAACTCAAGAACTTCAGAAGAGTTAGAGAGACGATAACACTGGGATACGAGAACCCTTGAGATTCAATCAAACACAAAGTACTTTCCAGTGCATGTAAAAAGAGAATCAGAGATAAAGCACTTCACAACATCCCACGTCCGCTGCGTACGTCTTCAAAACCTCCAGTATTTTGATTTTATGCAATGATTCTGTATCAGATCTTTAAGATACTGGAAAGATTAAACCAGGTTTTAGATCCTCAGAAGCAGAATTCAGCATTAGTTTCATGACAGACTCCAACAGGATTGGGCGACGCTCATAAGAGCCATCAGGGACACGACCAGGTTATGTTTCTGTGGAAGTTTGCTTCTGCCACAGGATAAAAAATAAAACGTTATAATTACAATTTTAACTTTTTTTCAAACCGTTCTGAGAAGAAAAGTCGGAATTGTAAGATATAAACTTGTAATTCTGACTTTTTCCCTTTACATCTAACAATTCTGTTTTTTTCCTGCAATGTAATAAAAAAGGTAATTGTGACATTTTATCTCACAATTTAAACTTTTCTGTTAGCTTACATTGTACATTGACTTTATATCTTGCAATTCTGACTTCATATCTCTATAAACTCAGAGTTGCGTAAAAAGGTCTGAATTGCGACAAATTCAGAATTGCGTGAAAAAGTCTGAATTGCAAGACAAAAACTCAGAATTGCACCAAAAAAAGCAAAAATGCGAGATATAAACACATAATTGCGCAAAAAAGTCATAAATGTGAGATATCCACGCAATTCTGAGTTTATAAGTCAGAATTGCGCAAAAAGGTCAGAAATGCGACGTATAATATCAAAATTGCCCCCCCAAAAATTGTGAATTGTGACATATAAACTGTTATGCAATTATGCAAATAAAAAGTCAGAATTGCGACGTATAAAATCTGAATTGCACAAAAAGTCAGAATTGTGAAGTATAAAATTAAAATTGCGCAAAAAGTCAGAATTGCGACATATTAAATCAAAATTGCGCAAAAAGTCAGAACTGCGACGTATAAAATCAAAATTGCGCAAAAAGTCAGAATTGCGACATTTAAACTCAGAATTAACGTATAAAATCTGAATTGCGCAAAAAGTCAAAATTGCAAGACACACACTCAGAATTGTACAAAAAAAGTGATATAAACTCAGAAAAAGTCAGAATTGTGACAGACTCAGAATTATGACGTATAAAATCTGAATTGCGCAAAAAGTCAGAATTGCGATGTATAAAATCAAAATTGCGCAAAAAGTCAAAATTGTGACGTATTAAATCAAAATTGCGCAAAAAGTCAGAACTGCAACGTATTAAATCAAAATTGCGCAAAAAGTCAGAATTGCGACATTTAAACTCAGAATTAATGTATAAAATCTGAATTGCACAAAAAGTCAGAATTGCAAGACACACACTCAGAATTGTACAAAAAAAGTGATATAAACTCAGAAAAAGTCAGAATTGTGACAGACTCAGAATTATGACGTATAAAATCTGAATTGCGCAAAAAGTCAGAATTGCGATGTACAAACTCAGAATTGCGACACATAAAATCTGAATTGTGCAAAAAGTCAGAATTGTGATGTACTAATGTAACTAACTATAAAGTCTAAATTGCAAGGCATAAACTTAGAATTGTGCAAAAAAGTCCAAACTGTGATATAAACTCAGAAAAAAAAAAAAATTCTTGCTAATTTGAGATAAAATGTTTTTTATCTATAATTCTGAGATAAAATCATTGCAATCACTTTTTTTATTTATTATCCCATGGCGTAAACAAGCTTCCATATATTTTACCCCGAATTCAGAAGCAAACAATTACAAATGATTGTAATTAAAAAAAAAAGTGAAACACAACCTGGCCGTGTTTTCGTGAGATTCGCCTGATTGCATATAATCGCTGACTTTCCTCAAGCTCAATTCATCTGATGGCACTTTGATTTGAGAGACACCAAAACACACAGACTGCTGGAGATTAAAATGACTGAGCATCCAAAAGCTCCTTCAGCAACACAACGAACACCAGAAATGCACGACTAAACATTAGTATCATATAAAGGCATATAAAGAAAAGAATTGCACGATAAAATTTATACAGTAGCAATGAGCCGATATACAAAAAAGAGAAACAAAATAAATAAGAAGAAATAAATTAAAAACGTCATGAAGGAAAGCCGAGGAGTGCACATACGTGAGCGGCTGGCTGGATGAGGCGGGAGAACGAGCGGCGCTGGCTCAGCGTTCACAATCCGCAGGAAACACACGTTCAGCTCGCGCAACATTCGACATGCTACATCATGCAACCGCCGCCTCCGCCTCAACGAGAACTAATGAATGACTGAACCTGTACCGTACTGATGTACCAGTGGAGTTTGAGGCTACATTCCTAAAAACCAACACTTTTACAACACCAGACCTACAAAAATACGGCAAATCCCAGTCACATTTCACCTCAAAATCAGAAGAAATCTTAGCCTATTTTTTAAAAGCATCATGCATTGTGACACTGCCATTACTTTTAAGACAATCAAGCATGTTTTCTATTCAATTTAATATTTTATAATGTATTTAAGTAACGAAATCAAGATTTTCAAACATAAATTAAATTAAATAATCTGTGTTATATTATTCCTAAAATAGGGAAATAAATCTGAATTGTGAGATATAAACTTTTTTCTTGCAATTCTAAGTTTAAATCTTACAATTCTGACCTTTTTCTTAGAATTCTGAGGGTTTTTTTTCAATGTTTTACATTATTCCATATCTAAAATAGGGAACAAGTAACAAAAATGGGAAAAATAAACAATAGAAAAATTAAAGAAACAAAAGAAAAAATTATAAAAAGCATAAAAATAAAAAAGGTGGTAGAAAAAGTACTATCACGATGCAAATCTCCAATTATAAAGTTTACAAACGAGGTATAAAACTAAACTAAATGGTCCTAAAAGTCAATGTAATAATTTTATTTCTTTTGATTTCTTTGGGGTGAAATATGAGCTGAATGAGAGTGGATTTAACATTTGACACGGTTCTAATAAATGACGAAGACTTTTGTCTTCAAAGACTAAAAACGATGTGCTTTCATTTAAAAAAAGTGTATGTTTTCCTTCATTTGATCGTCTGCCATCATCTCTGATTTGAAATGAACAAACTGCTTGATTTCAGAGATGTGACGTCAATCTGAATCAAAGTCTCACAAAATATGAGCACTCCTTCAAGATGAACAAAAAAACAAAATACAGGACAGACAAATCAGAGGAACAGCATTGAATGCATCAGTGTCTTCAAATATAATAATTACAGTCTTAACAAATTTCAGAAGAAGTTCTTCCTTATGTCTTCTACAAAGTAGTGGTCATATGAAAAAAACAAAAACAAAAAGCAAACGAAAGAAAGAAATGTACACCATCGTAACTTTACAGAGCAGGTATAAAAGTACAAACAAAGGAAAATCAAAAGCGCCAAGAGTCCTGAGAGAAGAAAACTTCACAGATTTACACAGTATTGCTTGGATTATCTTCAACAGGCAAGAGAACCACAGTTTCAGATGACGTATAAAAACAAAACGACTTAAGAAAAGAGATTTGTGGTGCTGAGGCTGATATGTTTGCTGTATGTGAGTGTAAACACAGTTTAGGTTGATCTGTTTGTGTTGTAGGCACAGAAACGTTATGATATGTCAAAACTGGTTTGCATCTATTGGCCATTTGAAGTTTAGTGGATTTAAAGAGACGGTTCACCTAAAAAAGACAATTCTGCATTCATTTACTCACCCTCATGTTGTTCCAAACCTGTACGAGTTTTTTCCTTCTGTTGGACACAAACGGAGATATTTTGAAGAATGTTGGTAACCAAACAGCTGACGGTACCCATTAATTTCCATAGTATTTTTATCCATACAATGGAAGTCTAAGGGGTTCCATCATGGAACAACTTAAGGGTGAATGAATGATGACAGATTATTTTCTTCCTTATGTTGAACACGAAAGAAGATATTTTGAAGAATGTTGGCAACCAAACAGTTGACGGTACCCATTGACTTTCATGGTGACTTTGATGGAAGTCAATAGGTTCCAATACATAACTCGATTAAGGTATAAAAAAAAAAAAAAAAAAAAAAAAAAAAAAAAATCTGTCATAATTTACTCTGTTTTCTGTTAAACATAAATGGAGATATTTTGAAGAATTTTGTTAACCAAACAGCTCACGGTAGCCATTGACTTCCATTATATTTTAATCCATGCAACGGAAGCCAATGGGTTCCATCATGGAACAACCTGAAGGTGAGTAAATGATTGTCTTCGTCCTTCTGTTGAACACAAAATAAGATATTCTGAAGAATGTTGGTAACCAAACAGCTGACGGTACCCATTGACTTCCATAGTATTTTTGACAATGTAAGTCAATGGGTTCCATCATGAAACAACTTGAAAGTGAGTAAATGGTGACAGACTATTTTCTTCGCTCTGTTGAACATGAAAAGATATTTTGAAGAATGCTGATAACCAAACAGTTGATGGTACCCACTGACTTCCATAGTATTTTTATCCATACAATGAAAGTTAAAGGGTTCCGTCATGGAACAATTTGAGGGTGAGTAAATGATGACAGATTATTTTCTTCCTTCTGCTGAACACAAAAAAAGATATCTTGAAGAATGTTGGTAACCAAATAGCTGACGGTACCCACTGACTTTCATGGTATTTCTCTCCATACTGTGGAAGTCAAAAGGATCCATTATGAAACAACTTGGTAAAGGTGAAAAAAATTCAGTCATAATTTCTTCTGTTAAACATAAATGGAGATATTCTGAAGAGTTTTGGAAATCAAACAGCAGATGGTACCCATTGACTTTCATTATATTTTAATCCATACAATGAAAGTCAATGGGTTCCATCATGAAACAACTTAAGAGTGAATAAATGATGACAGATTATTTTCTTCCTTCTGCTGAACACAAAAGATATTCTGAAGAATGTTGGTAACCAAACAGCTGACGGTACCCATTGACTTCCATAGTATTTTTATTCATACAGTGGAAGTCAATAGGTTTTATTATGGAACAACTTGGTTCAGGTGAAAACAATTCTGTCATAATTTCCTCTTTCTTCTGTTAAACATAAATCGAGAGATTTTGTTGACGGTACCCACTGACTTTCATGGTGACTTTCAAGGAGGTCAGTAGGTTCCATTATGGAACAGCTCAGTCAAGGTAAAAAAAAAAAAATTATCATAATTTACTCTTTCTTCTGTTAAACATAAATGGAGATATTTTAAAGAGTTTTGGAAATCAAACAGCTGATGGTACCCATTATATTTTTATACATACAATGGAAGGCAATGGGTTCCATCATGGAAGAATTTGAGGGTAAGTAAATGATGACAGATTATTTTCTTCCGTTTGTTTAACACAAAAGAAGATATTTTGAAGAATGTTGGTAACCAAACAGTTGACGGTACCCATTGACTTTCATGGAAGTCAATAGGTTCCATTACAGAACAACTTGGTTAAGGTGAAAAAAAAAATTCTATCATAATTTACTCTTTTTTTTCTGTTAAACATAAATGGTAACCAATTGGTAATTGGTAACCCGACAGCTTACGGTACCCATTCACTTCCAAAGTATTTTTGTTCATACAGTGGAAGTCAATGGGTTCCATGACGGAACAACTTGGTTCAGGTAAACAAATTCAGTCAAAATTTCTTCTGTTAAACATAAACGGAGATATTTTGAAGAGCTTTGGAAATCAAACAGCTGATGGT